>PVJA010006612.1:0-72359 GCA_004027025.1 Myocastor coypus | reverse complement strand
TCCAAAAGCTTATAATCCACATTGTCAGGTACAGTCCCAGCAACGACCCCACTCCTGGTACCATATTCTGTATCGGTCAGGGTTTTACTAGAGGAACAGAATAGATATAATATAAGGAATGGATATTAACACCAAATATACAATCTATAAGAAATTGTAAGATTGGCTTACAATAGCCACAGAGTCAGATGAGGAAGCGCGCACAGGGCGTCTGCACACTCCAGACTGAAGGATTCAATCCCGAGTCTTGGACTTCACTGCAGCACTCCGTGTAAGTCTCTGTCGGCTGACGGGTCCGTAATGGAGGACTGAAGTTTCTGTAGTTGGCTTTTGAGGATCTCTCTTAAACTCGAGAGACAAACAAGCCAAGCCGCTGCGACACAGAACAAGAAGCCCTGGGGGGTAATGATGCTGGGGTGTTTGGGGACATCTAGAAGCCAGATTAGTGAGCCTAAGCTGCTTAGCACTTCCGGGTGGAAGTGAAGCGAGTGATTCTGGCGAATGATCTATGTTGGGGATATCAATAGGGATCGCAGAGCGAGCATCCCAGTTTCTTGATTTAAAAATCTACGCAGTCCTTTAAATTGCTAGTGAATCAACAAACACTTAGCTTCTTCCACTGCAGGCCAGAAATGATCGTGGTAGAACATGGTTGCATAGCACCAGACATTGTAAATGGAGCCGTTTCATGTTTGCAACAACCTGTCAGGTGAGCGCGACTGCCCACTCACCTTTCAGGTACAAGAACTTGGGTTCAGAGTGCTGCATGCCTCGCCTGAAATCATGTAGCAGCCGAGTGGGCTTGGAACTATGCATTTGGTCTGTGGAGTCACTCCACCTTGCGGTGCTCTGAAGCTTCTCAGGGTTACAGAAGCCATGTGCCTGGTGAGGGCCTTGGCGCACAGAAGCCGGGAGGACCGGAACCCTCTCCCCTTACTGCGCTGGGTACGCTCAGAAGAGGAGGCATCCCGAAGCCACGTAGAAAGGAAGCAACGAGCAGAGGACATGTTGTCCGGGGAGAACCTGGGCAGAGTCCTGCCGGCCAAGGACCTGCTTCTGCATTGCCTGTGCCACCATGACTCTGCAGACTTGATCCTGGGTCTCTCTCTCTCTCTCTCTCTCTCTCTCTCTCCCTCCCTCCCTCCCTCCCTCCTTCCCTTCTTTCTTTCTTTCTTTCTTTTTTTTTCTTTTTAAAAATTATCTTTATGTATTTGGTACAGAGTTTCGCTACGCAGCTTGGACTTGTAGTGATCCTCCTGTTTTCAGCCTCCCCAGTGCTGGGATTACAGGCCTATGCCACCACGCCCCATCTTGGTGGCTGGCTGGCTCAGCACACCCAGGGAGGTGGGGGGTGCATGTGGTGCTGGGGGTTGAACCCCCTTCCCTGTGCTTGCCTAAGCAGGCACTTAGTCTACTGTGCTATCTCGCAGGCCTTCCTGTGTGTTTCTTGAACCCTCTTGACCTTGATTTCTATAAAATCAACTTTCATCTGCGTAGCATGACTGATTCTGGATGAGTCAGAAATGGGCTTCGGAAGTGAGGACCTTGCCCTTCACTTACAGGCAGAGGCACAAGGTTTTCCTTGGTGTCGCTTTCCTGGGGGCCATGTTGGTCTGCTCTGCCTTCTGACTGAGGGAGCTGAGTCAGTTCACGCTTTTCTTTGCTCCTTGTTTTAGACTTTAGATCAGAAAACAGATTTCAAAGAGTGCTGATGTACTTCTAGTTGGCTGAGATATGCCTGAACTTTACCCTGTCCTTGCTAAGCAAGAACATGCATGAATCAAATTCAGTGGTTAGGTTCATTGTTGAACTTATGGAGAAATTTATTTCTTCTCCAAGTTGATTTGAAACCAGAATCATGGAAAGAATTAAGTTTGTGAGCTGAAGTATCACCATGTTTATGTCCTTATTTTACCTGTATCTCAAAGAAATGACAGAGTCCACCAAAAAAATGTCTAATGCTTCAGCAGTCCACTGTACTCATCTCTGGAAGCTCATGGCCAACTCTTTGAGCACCTTGTGTCATGGTGGAGCTCAAAAGTAACTTGTATTAATCTCATAATGTCTCAATAAAGGTAGTATTAAAATATTTGTGCAAGTTTTTCCTAACTTCCCTTTGCTTTCCATTGTTTAATCCTGAAGATCTTGCATTCCATTTAACTGTATTATACCTTTCCATTTTTATTTCTTCTTTTGAGTTCTTACACAAGAGATACTATATGATATTTATATATGTGGGTCTGGTTCATTTCACTATGTCTTCAAGTTGCACCCACTTATATATGAAGGCTTCTAGTTTATCATTCTTTATAGCTGAGTAACACTCCAGTGTATAAAAACACCACAGCTTTTTCAACCATTTTTCAGATGATGGGCATTTTGTTTCTTTCCAAGATTTGGCTATCACAAGTTGTGCTTCTATAAACATAGGTGCATGTATATCACTATGATATGTTTTCAGGTCTTTTGGGAAAATTCCCAGAAGGAAGATAGCTGGATTGAATAGGATTTCCAGTCTTAGTTTTTTAAGGAGTTTCTACACTGATTTCCGTAATGGTTGTACCAGTCTACATTCCCACCAGCAGTGGAGAAGGATTCCTTTTTCTCCATAGCCTCTCCAACATCTGTTGTTGGTTGATTTCTTTATGATAGCCATTCTTTCTTGGATGAGATGGTGTCTCAGTGTTGTTGTAATTTGCATTTCATGAATGGCTCATGATGTGGAACACTTTTTCGTGTATTTATTAACTTCTAGTATTTCTTCTTTTGAGAATTGTGTGTTCATCTCAGATGCTCATTTCTGGATTGGGTCTCTAAATTTGGGGTCCTAATGTTTTTTTAGTTCTTTATAAATTCTAGACAGAAGACTTTTGGCTGAGTAGTTAAGAATTTTTTCCACATTTGTGAGTTGTCTTTTCACTCTATTGATAATTTCTTTTGACATATAAAAACTTCTCAATAAGAGGAAGTCCCATTGTTAATTCTTTCAAGTATTTCCCATGCAGTTTAGTTTTTGTTCATGAACTGTTTGCCTACCACTATGCCTTCAAGATTTCCTCCTACTACATTTATATACAGAAGATGGTTAGGCAATGGTCTTAAGAATCTCCATCAGCTTTTTGAAACTATCACTTAATTGGTAGAATTTTCACCCTGGCTAACTATATTGGCTGAGGATAGCAATGTGTAATACTAACATCATGCTTGGAATACTTATCATTTTGCTCTTCTAAATGTGTACTCCTTCTAATATCATATACACCATTGCTGTACTCTCTCCCAAGTAAATGTTTTTTTTAAAGTTAATAAAAGAAAATAAGAGATAAGAAAAAAATGTCAAGATTATCCTGCTACAATATTGTATACGGTTAGATTTCTAAATTTCTGTATAAGTTTTTTCTTTTCCTAATGTGTACATTTGTAGGCATATGTATATATTCCAGCAGCCCTGAGCAATGATCCCAGGGAGTTGGCGAGGTAGAGACCTTTACATAAGCTTTGTCTGGTAAAATGAATGTTGAATACAAGTGAAACCCAAATCCTACGGGGACCTCATTAAGATGTGTTTTCGTCTCCCTCACTGGCCTGAGTTTACAGGTGTCTTTACCTCCACTAACTTTGCTGGAAGCTTTCATGCCATGCATTCTCCATGTGGCCTAACGTTCTCCAATATAATCTAAATCTACAAGTCAGTGTTTGCTTTTAAAGAATTGGTCAAACATGCAGCCTAAACAAACAAACAAACAAAAACAGAAGCTCCAGTGGTACAATCGGCTAGCTTGTGGTGCTTATATAAAAACTTAATCATTTTCCTTTAGAAATAAAAATATAGTGTGTGTTTGGAATATGTTTTTGCAAAGAGTTCTGACTGGACTTCATAACGGGTTGCTAGTGGCTGACATGGTACTCAGGGACAAGGAGGAAGTGAGAAGCTGTGTAAATTAGCCAGTTTGTTGCTTAAGTTGAGAGCTTTTTTTTTTTTTTTTTTTTTTTTAATATACTGGGGGTTGGATCCAGTACCTTCACCCTGAGCTATACCCTCAGCCCTTTTTTTATTTTGAGGGAGTATTTCCCAGTAGTCACTGTGTCACCCAGTCCAGGCTTGAATTTACAACCCACCTGCCTCAGTTTCCCAAGTAGCTGGGGCAATAGATGTGTGTGCGTGACCACAGCCTACTGTGGTGAGCTGAGCTAATTCTGAATTTGCCATTGTGAGAAGAGCTAGTGCTTAAAGTTCAAATGTTTTGCTGCACTTTGCAAAAGAAGATTGGCTGCTTCAATCCCCATTCAACTGAGCACTTATTAGTTCTTATTAAAGAATATTTCATTGGGAGCCCATCAAGCTGAGTTGCCTAGAGTGCTTGGGTTTCTATGGAAGCAAAGTGAAATTCAATGTAAATAGTTGAGTGACATTTAAATTTAACTAAAAGCCACCAATTTGGGCTGGTGAAATAGCTCGGTGGACTAAGTGCTTGCTTAGGCAAGTGCAGAGGGCAGGGTTTGATCCCTGGCACCACAAATCCGGGCCTCACCCCCAGGTGCACAGAGACAGTGACCCAGTCAGATGTGGTGGGGCACAACTGTAATCCCAGCGCTAGAGAGGCTGAAAACAGGAGGATCACTACAAGTCTGAGCTGCATAGTGACACTGCGTACCAAATACCTATAATTAAAAAAAAACAAAACACGAGTTAATCTCTACTCAGAGCTTTTAACCAATCAGAAATCACTAACTAGCCTGGTGTGTTGTTGGATATCGTTAGCCAAGCACTCTGGGAGGCTGAGGCAGGCAGATTACAGCTCAAATCCAGCCTGTGCAACTTAATGACTTGGTAAGACCCAATTTCAAAATAAAAGCAAAAAGGACATAGCTCACTGTGAAGGTCCTGGATTCAGTTCCCTAAGAACTGCGAAATAACAAGCACAGAAATCACTACTGTACATTTTCTTTCTTTTTATTTATAGCATATGGATCATTTTGATTCTTATTCTCCCTCTTTTTCTCTTGGTACATTTTGGACATAGTGATCACATTTATCATAGGGAATTTATGTTTTTCTCCCCTTCCCTTCCCTTCCCTTCCCTTCCCTTCCCTCCCTCCTCCCTCCATATGTACAAATACTTAGTTTCCATTTTTTCCTTCTGTTCTCTATTTTTTCCCCTTGGCCCTTCCTTCTTTTCTCCCCTCCCTTTCCCTTTGTTCCCCTGGGACTTCCGACTTTGCTTAGTCAACTATGTTTCTTTGTCTGGCTTCCACAAACATCTCAGAAATGTTTCCTTTTGGCCCTCAACCCCAGAGCATCACTGAGATGCGTGCTGTCTGGTGCATGAATCCATGAAACCATGAATGGATAAATAGTACCTTTATTGAATGTTCGCGTCCTCGGGTTTGTCTTTGAACACTTCTAAGGCTGCGGGCTGAACGGAGTTGGGACAGCTGCGTGCACAGGTCCCCAGCTGGGGTCTCAGTACATTCACCTGACTGGGATCTTGGCTAGGTCAATCACTCAAGTGTCTGTTGTTCCGGGCCTGTCTCGTTGACTGCTATGTATCAGGGTGACTCCCCATGAGGAGTTGGGATTCAAAGCTTCCCAGGCACCCTGCCCCCAAACTCTTTCCCCGTTGGTCCTATGCAAACCCAAAACCACAGAACAGGTCCATCTAACTTTGACCTAGGCACACTACCATGAAAACTCTCTTTTGTTAACATCGAAAGTACCCCACAGACCAGAAAGTGCTGCCAAGAGTAGATCCCCCTCAGCTGTCTCAGCCCACAACTGCCCTCTCTAAAGGATCCTATAAAGCCTCCTGTCCCCCTTTGTTCACTGCTGTCTTGGGTTCACTAGACAGCCAGCCTGCTTGATGCCCCCAATAAATCTTCTACCCACATCAGAATGCCTGGCCTGGTCGATTATGTAGGTTTAGACCTAACACCAGCCTTGTTCAATCCCTTCTACCTGAACATGGAAGGAACCTCTGAACTACTTTTAGTCAAGCATATGGTGAAGGTGATAGTCAGGCTTTGTTGTTATTGTCTACAATACTGGGGAGCCAAGGCCCTTACACTGAGCTATACACCCAGCCCTTTTAAAACAAACTGGAGCTTGTTAAGATGTTGAGTTGCTTAGGCTGAGATGGAGCTTGTGCTCTTCTGGCCTCAGCCTCCTACAGGTCTGGGCTTATAGGCAGCTACCACCACCCCTGCTAGCTTCCAGTATTTTCCACTCCCTTTGTTAGCAGCCTGCAGGAAGGCATTATCCCACTGGCTCCAAAGAAACCAAGTGCCCAGGCAGGACATTTTTGTGAAAGTCACATGGCAGGGGACTTCAGATGGCCCTTAGGAGCTGGGGCAGCCTCTCGGCTGACTGGATTGAATCAGGGAGCTCAGCCCCATGGAAATCAATTACACCAACAACCTAACTGTGTTCAGCAGGTGGGAGGGCAGCCGGATGGAGCCTGGGTTTCAGCTTTGTGAGAACGCTGGCCCACGGAAATGGAGATAATAAATATACGGGGTTTCTTTGCAATTAAAAAAAAATCAATTGCGATGAAATGCACCTACTAGAAATTTTACCGTCTTACCTATTTCGTATTCAGTTAAATAACATTAAATACTTCACAGTATTGTGCAACCAAGCCCAAGAACATTTTCATTTTCCTAAACTGAAACTCTTTACCTAAAAATCAACTCTCAGTGCTCCCCATAAACGCATTCTGCTTTCTGGATTTGAGCCTTTGGTGACTCCAGAGACCTCAAGTACAGCCACAGTTTGTCTTTTTGTGACTTATTTCACTTGCGTGATGTCTTCAGGCTCATCCGTACTGCAGCCTGTGCCAGAATTTCCTTCTTTTTTAAGGCTGGAGAACGTTCGATTGCATGTCACTATCACACTTTATTTATCCATTCACCTACTGATGGAATTTTGATTTGTCTCTATCTAGTTTGCTTCAATCATTATGTCTTTTTTATTTTTATTATTTTTAAAGAATACAAAATAGTGATAGAAAAATGCATTAGAAATGATATAAGATTTCACCAAACAAAACAACTGGAATTCAGCGATGGTTGCTGTATTACATGATGCTATCTTCAAATTAGTTGTTCAGATTGCCTGATATAAGTGTGTAAGATTCACTTAATGAAAAATACCAAAACAATAACAAAGTAATTGTAACAAATTCAAAAGAGGGAAAGAAAACAGAGTAAAAAGCATTTTTAAGCATTAACTACTCCTTTCAAATGACCAGCTGAAATCAACAATACAATTATCCAAATTAGCCTGCATGTACACTTACATATATTTTTTTCGCTTTTTTCACTTGCCCTTTTCCACGTCCCTGTTTTTCATTCCCATTGAACAGTTTCTTCCCTTTCACAGTATCTGTTGGACCTTTCAGATTTTCATTACTTTTTAGATTCTCACACTAACAAGATAATATGATGTTTGCACATGTCAATCTAATTTATTTCACTTATCAATATCTTCTCCAGTTTCATCCACTTATCTGCAAAAGCCTTGAGTTTATCTTTTTTATAGCTGAATAGAACTCCATTGTATATGAACACCGTATCTTTTTTATCCATTCCTCAGTTGATGGACATTTGCGTTGTTTCCAAGATTTAGCTATGACAAATATTTTGCTGCTATAAACATGGGTGCAGATATAGTGCTGTGGTATGGTGATTTCCTTTCTTTTGGGAAAATATCTAGGAGGGGAGTAGCTGGCCTGAATGCAACCTGCAACCCTAGCTTTTTGAAGAATCTCCATAATAGTTTCCATAATAGGTGTACCAGCCTGCACTCCCACCCACAGAAGAGAAGGGTTCCTTTTCCCCAGAGTCTCTCCAGCATTTGTCATTGGCTGACTTCTGAAGGATAACCATTCTTTGTGGTGTAACATAGTATCTCAGTGTCATTTTAGTTTGCATCTCTTGAATACCAATGATGTTGAACATTTTTCATATATTTATTTGCCATTTGTATCTCTTTATTAGTGAAATGGATAGTTATTTCAGGTTCCGCCCCACACCCCTGCCTTTTGTAGTACTGGGAGTTGAACTTGCCAGGCAAGTATTCTACTGAACTATCTCCCTGGCCCCCAGATACCCATTTTTGGACTGAGTCTTTGAATTTCGAAGGCCTGATTTTTTAAAATTCTTTTTTTTTAATGTATTTTGTACAGGGTCTATAGGGTCTTACTATGTAAGTCGAACTCATAGTGATTCTATTTTCAGTCTCCTAAGTGCTGGGATTACAGGCATGTGCCACTACGCCCAGTCTCAATCGCCATCTCAGTGCACCCCTGGGGTGGGGCCAACACAGCACTACCAGGTGGAACTCTGGCCCTGTGTTCTGCCTAAGAGATGCTTCAATCTGCAGAGCTATCTGGCTGGTCCTTTTAATTCTTTGTATATTCCAGAGAGGAGTCCTTTGCTTGATAGACAGTCTGCTATAATTGTCTTCCACTTCGTGGGTTTTCTTTGTACTCTGTTGGTGTTTTCTTTGACATGCAAAAACTTTTCAAAAAGGTGAGATCTCAGTTGTTGATTCTTTGAAGTATTTCTCGTGCAGTTTGATTTTTACTGGTGGCCTCTTTACCTACCAGTATTTGCTTAAGATTTCTACCTACTTTCTCTTTGAGAAGCTTTAGTGTTTCACTTTTAATATTTAACCGTTGATTCATTTTGACTGTGGCTTTGTGCATGGTGATAGGAATGAATCTATTTTAAGCCATCGGCATGTGGAAAGCCAGTATTTTCCAGCACCATTCATTAAAGAGGCTATCTTTCTTCTAATGAACATGTTTGGTCCCTTTATCAAAGATAAGGTGGCTGAGTGCATTTGTAATAGGCTCTACATATTCTGATGTGTTTCATTGATTTGCAGGTCTGTTTTCCTGCCATTCCCATTTTGATTTTATCAGAGTAGCTTTGCAGTATAATTTGAAGTTGGGGACTGTGATGCCTCCTGCCTTTCCTCTGTTGCCCAAGATTGCTTTGGCTATTCTAGGTCACTTCTGGTTCCAGATAAATTTTAGGAAACTTTTTTCTAGATGTGCGATGTACACTAATGGTATTTTAATTGGGATTACTTCGAATCCACTTAACAAGTTTGGGAGTATGACCATTTTCACAATGTTGGTTCTTTCTACTCAGGAGCAAGGTGTATCTTTCCATTTTCTGAAATCCTCTTCAATCTCTTCTTTCAGAGTATTATATTCTTGCTGTATAAATCTTTTATTTCTTTTATGATATTAATTCCTATGTATTTCTTTTTTTGGTGTTATTGTGAAAAGCATGGTTTCCATAATTTCTTTCTCAGTGCATTTGTTGTTTGTGTATAGAAATGCTATCAACGTTAGCATTTCTATCCTGCTATGCTACTGAATTTGGTTATTAAATCTACAAATCTCTTAGTGGCATTCTCACAGTCTTCTATGTGCAGTATCATGTCTTCTGCAAATAATGATAATTTCAGTTTTTGCTTTCCAATCCTTGTTCCTTTTATTTGTCTTGCCTAGTTGCTCTGGCTAATGTTTCTAGAACTGCATTGAACAGGAGTGTTGACAGTGAGAATCCTGGTCTTGCTCCTGATTTTAAAGTGAAAGCTTTCAGCTTTTGTCTGTTAAGTATAATTTTGGCTGTTGGTTTCTCGTAGATGGCTTTTATCAGATTGAGATAAAGACCATCTATTTTAATTTTCTGTAGTGTTTCTGTCATGAGTGAGTGCTGGACTTTGTCAGAAGGTTTTTTGCATCTATTGAGGTGATTATGTGATTTTTGTCTTTGTCTCTGTTGAAGTGGTGTATTACATTTACGACTTTGCATATATTAAACCATCTTTACATTCCTGGGTTGAATCCCACTTGGTCATGATGTATATGGTCCTTGAGGATTTTCTGCATGCTGTTTGCTAGCATTTTATTGTGGATTGTTGCATCTATATTCATTAGGGACACTGGCCTGTAGTTCTCTGTTTTGGTGGGATCCTTCTCTGCTTTTGGTGTCAGTGTAATACCTGCCTCTTTGAATGAGTTTGGGGGAATTGCTGTCATTTCAATTTTATTTATTTATTTATTTATTTATTTATTTATTTATTTTCATTTTAATGGGAAAAGACAAAATAGCAATGAAATAGCTTCAAAATAGGTTAGTAGGATAGTTACAATAATTAATATGTTACATACTGTTGTCTTCATAGTAGTTATCCATTGAAGACATAGACATGATGTCGAAACAATATTGGTATGAACTTTCTTCTCAATGAAGAAAAAGTAGATGCATATCTATCCTAACTATCTTGCGTGTGTGTGTGTGTGTGTGTGTGTGTATTTTTTTTCCCCACAACAAAACTGTCCATTATTTATATCCCCCTCCCCTTTTTTGTTTTGTTTTGGACTGGCATTAAGCATCAAAAGTCCTTTTAAGGCTTCTTCAAATACAGTTTCTCTAACTGCTCTTTCAATTTCATTGAAGAGTTTGAAAAGAGTTGGCGCTAGATCTTCCCTAAACTTCTTATAGAATTCAGCTGTCAATACATCAGGACAGGTTTTTAAAAAAACCATATTTTCTTTGTTGGCAGGTTTTTAAAATTATATATCCAATTTCATTGGCTGATATTGGGTTACTCAAAATTTTCTATCTTCTTGATTTAGCTTTGGTAGTTTATATGTATCTAGGAATCTGTCTATTTCTTCTGTTTTTTTTTTTTTTTTCCACTCTGGGAGGGTAAACATTTTGGAAATAGCATTGATATTCATTGATATTCTTCTGAATTCCTTCAGGGTCTGTAGTGATTTCACACTTTTCTTTCCTCATTGCCTGAATTTGAATTTTTTCTTTAATTTTTAAAAATGAGATTGGCTATTAAAATCTCAACTTAATTTATTGCATTGAGGTTTATCCATTTAATTTATCTATTCTTTCAAGGAACCAAATATTCGATTCATTTTTTGTATTATTTTCTTCATGTAAATTGCATTTATTTCTGTTCTGATCTTCACAATTTCTTGCCTCCTTTGGGTGTTGGGCTTGATCGGCTCGTCTTGTTGTAGGAGTCTGAAGTGCAGCATAAGATTGTTTATTTGGGCTTATTCTGTTTTCCTGATGTGAGAAT
This sequence comes from Myocastor coypus, assembly GCA_004027025.1. NCBI lineage: Eukaryota > Metazoa > Chordata > Mammalia > Rodentia > Myocastoridae > Myocastor > Myocastor coypus. The sequence continues at coordinate 61,243 of PVJA010006612.1, read as the reverse complement.
TTATCACTGTAAATTTCCTTTTTTTTTTTTTTTTGTCTTTTTGAGACAGGGTCTTACTGTGCAGTTCAGGCTGGCCTGGAGCTTACTTTTGTGGTCCAGGCTGGTCTTGAACTTGTGCTGATCTTCCTGCCTCAGTCTCCCAAGTGCTGGGGTTACAGGCATGTGCTACCACTCCCGGCTGTAAATTTCCCTCTTAAGACAGCTTTTTTTTGTGTCCCACATGTTCCAGTAAGTTGTATTTGCATTTTCATTGGATTGTTAATAATGCTTAATTTTTTATTTAATTTAGTCTGTAAGCCATTGATTGTTCAGGAGGCTATTATTTAGTTTCCACGTGTTTGTGTAGTTTTTGTTGTTCATTTTCTCAATAACTTCCAGCTTCATAGTACTATGATCAGACAATATTCATGGGCTAATTTCAGTTCCTTTGCATTTATTAAGCACGTTCTCTGTGCTAGCATATAGTCTATTTTGGAGAACATTCCATGTGCAGCTGAGGAAAATGTGCATTCTTACATTGTTCGGTGGAATCTTTTATAAAGGACTACTAAGTCAATTTCTTCAGAAAGTTTTGTTCTTTCTTTGCTCATTTTTTGCATGGTTGATCTATCTCTTTGTGTCAATGGGGTGTTAAAGTCCCCCAATACAATTATGTGTTATAGTTTGTATCTAGTTGCCCCACCCCCGCAAGCCTCATGTAAATCATGGAGCTGTCAAGTATGTGGCTGGAGGGGCGTAGCCAGAGGAAAAGGGTGGGGCTTGAGGAAGCAAACTGACAGCGAGTGCCCCCACCCCCAGGTCTGTAGCCTTTTATAGAGGTATGGAGAGAATCATCCAGGACAGTACAGCATAGAGTCTCAAGGTCTTGCTGTATCATTCAGACTGCTTCAAATTATGAAACCTCCAGTAACTATGAGTTAAATAAACCTTTCCTTCCCTAAGCTTGCATGTCAGGTATTTGTCCCAGCAATGAGAGAAAAATAACTAAGACAGATCTATCTCTTTGTGTCAGTGGGGTGTTAAAATCCCCCAATACAATCATGCTATAACTTATTAGATTTTTCATGTCTGTTAATATTCGTTTTATATGGTTGTGTATAATCAATGGCTGCACGGGATGTAGCACACACAACAGCCCTGGATTCTCTGCTTTACAGTCTCAGAACTATTGAAGGAGGTGGCCAGGCTGCTTTCTCTTTTAGCAACTCAGATAGGTGAAATCCGCTTCCCAAGTTAATGATTTTTTTGTTTGTTTGTTTGTTTTGTTTTGTTTTGTTTTTCTCTTTTGCTACTAGTGATCGAACTCAGGACCTTTTACTTGCCAGGCAGGTTCTTGTGACACTGAGCTATATCCTGGCTCCAATTTAATGATACTGATGGTGGATTTTCTAAGTGGTCACAGGCTGAGAATTTCAGCTTTTTTTCAGGCCATTGACTGGGGGCTGCTCTCACCTGGGGATCCACAGTTCCCTGCGTCACAGCCCTAGAGAGGCAAGCTATAGCCTCAACCTGCTTCTTCAAGGCCAGCAGAAGGGCAGGGCTCAGGGGGAGCTGGCCGGCAATATGGATTCTAATGTAACTGACGGATCCATGCAAGGCACAGCCCAGCACCTTGCCACACTCTGCAGGTCAGAAGTGAATGGCAGATCCCGCTGACCTCCCGTCACCCTGAGGGGAAGTGATACAAGGAAATAGCTACTGAGAGGTGCAGATCAGTGTGGCTTACACTAGATCGGGCAGAAACATGGGTACCAAATTTGAATAGGGGCTTCACAGAGTTTGTTGATTCCTTAGATTTATTTATACACAACAATCCCTGTGGGATGATTAACAAAACAAAACAACTCCTTAGATTTTTCTCTAAGTTGTCACTATCCTTTTCTATCTGGGTGATGGAGTTCAGACAGCTGTAGTCAAGAATAATCATGGTGATCTGAACATGTAGCCGTGCTTGGCCTGGAAAACCTCAGCTGCGTTGCTCCACTGAGATGTGAGATACTGAGGCTCAGAGCAGGAAAACTCAGTAACCTAGGGTCACAGTTCATTAGAAGCACATGTAAACCTATCGCCTAGAGAACTTAATTTCAGTTTTCATCTTTTCTACTATATCTCCTTCATTTGGAATTCATGGATTAAGCTTTGTCTGTTCTACAACTGTGGGGAACATTTGACCAGCAAATGACTTCTTTTCTGTGGTGCTCCAGAGCTGGCTTATTCTGGTCCATGAGGGCTGACTGGGACTAACTCCTCTGCATGGCTCATCTCAGTGCCTTTGCGTAAGGTCCTCAAAACGGGCTGTGGTGTCAATATTTCACCGCAAAAATTGGCAAAAGTTATGTATTAGGTAATTAGTTTCATATTTCTGGAGAACTGGAAAACCTTCATCAGTACATCATTGCTTTAATTTGAAAAATACAGAAAGTTTTTCTAGTAAATATTATGAAATTGTGTTAATTCTTGGTCAAAATATAACATGTAAACTACCAGTGTGAGAGCAATGATGCCAACCATGATATTTGTGTCTTTCTTCTTATCTTTAGTCATTAGTGGATGTTTGGTAGCTGACTAGATAAAGTGACTGGGAGTTCATTTTTCACCTTGTATCCAACAGCTTTCCACTGCTACAGCGGTACCCAGCATCCACAACGTAAAGGAGGCTGGTCTTGGCTCATGCTTTGAGGGAATTCAGACCATAGCGGGCTGGCTGCAGGCATCAACATTACGGTGAAGGGTGCAGTGGAGCGCAGCTTCATGGCAGAGAGAAGCTGAACAGGGCAATGGCGGCAGAGAGGAAGAAGCCAGTGTACAGATGAAGATCCCAAAGCCATAGCTCAGGGACCACCAGAAATACCCCAAAGTGTTCTTTACTAACCTCCTTGGTGGCTCCCAAGCCAATCAAGTGGGCACAATACATCTTCTTGTCTTCAGTTTGGGCGGCTGGGTTCGCTCTTCAGGTTGTGGGATTTTCTACCGAGCACAGCCCCCTGGCTTTCCATTTTCCTTACATTTCAGCCAGGGTGTCTTGCCGCAGGGTCCGTATTGCTGCCGGCTCTGACACTGATTAAATTCTGGATGCATCACTACATGCTGGATTCCTGAAGCAGAGGCCTGAGGGATCCTGTATCTGCTCATCTGGGCAGAGAATGTCTAGAGGAAGAAACAAGAATGTTGTTTTTATAACATAAAACCCTCTTCCAGGTTCAGAGTAAAAATTTCTGCCTACTTCTGCCCTGAGGGGACCTTGAGGAAGTGTTTCTGTCAATTCGGTTTCACGGCTGTCAAGTGTCACGTGGAGCTTTGATTTCGTGAGAGTCTCAGAGACCAGAGGCCCCAGGATGGTGTGGACGGCCAGCCCATTCCTGCAAACAGATCTGAAGATGTCCCTTTTGATGGCAAGTACTTGTTCTTTTTGTGACTCCCCAGTGTTTTTGACCAAAATTGTGAACTGCAAACTTGAGGTACAGATGTTTCTCCAGCCCCTGCCTACTTATTGATCTTCAGCCGCTGAGCTCTTCTCTCCTGTCTTTGAGGGAAGTCAGGATGAAGGAAGTGGCCACATGGCTTAACTGAAAAAGCAGGGATTTGATGTCAGACAGAGCCGTGTGGCTGTACTCACGAGCTGTGTGACCCCAAGGCCAGATGCTCTCTGAACCTCAGTTTATAAAACAGAGCCAATAATCCCCATCCTTTAAGGTTGTTTTTGTTGAGAGGATTGAATGAAAATTACATGTCACATAATAGGCCAAGTGCCTGGCCCCCAGCAGGGACTCCATGAGAGGTACCTCCTCTGCCAGATATTCCTGCTAATAGCAATAGCAAATATTTATAGCATAGTTGCAATATTTACCAATGCTCCCTGCATCCAACATTTTACGTGCATTCTTTTTATGTTAGTTTCACAATTCTCCATATTCTAGGCAATCAAATTTGGTCTCCTTAGTAAGGATTTTTTGATAATTTATTCTAAAGTTACTCCACTTATCCATTTCAATATCTCAGTTTATTTTCTTTTGGGGCTTACTAACTTACTGTTAATAAGTTAATAAGTTTGTGGCAACTAACTTACTGTTAGTTGGAATATTATTACTCTTTTGTATGTATTGCCCATCTCTATATGTTAAAATATAAACACAAGTGAGGGAAAAATGAATTTGATTGAAGATATAGCTTCATGTCAAAAACTATGTCTGGTCTGTAATAAATGTTTTTAAATGAATATGGCAAGAAATATTATTTTCTTCATTTTGTCCCACGAGGAAACTTTTATATATTAAGTGAATAGTTAGGGGCCAGGAAGAGGTGGAAAACACATAGAGTGGAATTTGAGTTGTAATCAGATCCACATTTTTGAACTCCAGAATCCATGTAGATATTATAGTCTTTCACAGGCTTACATTCTGTGGATGAGGTATTCAAAGAACGCCCATGTGTTTCTTAAAATTTATTCAAAAAGCTACATTATAAACTTAGTCTTGTGTTGAAGCACATGACGAAAAGAAGCTTAGAAAAAAATCTTTGCTTTGAAAGCTCTTACATCATAACTGGGAAAATGAAATCGAGCAACATAAGAATATTCTTGTTTAAATACTCAAAGGTTGAAGAATCTGTGGCTATATTTTCTCAGCAATAGGGAAATAGTAAGCATGAAATTCAGAGTTGTTTCTGCTTTCAAGTCTTTTATATATATATATAAATAAATATCTATATCTATATCTATATCTATATCTATATCTATATATATTTAGTACAGGGTCTTCAGGGTCTCCCGGGTCTATAGCATCTCACTGGGTAGATTGGATGCATAGTGATTGACCTGTGCCCAGCCTCCCAAGCATTAGGATTACAAGTGTGTGATACCACACTCAAGTATAATCACCTGTCACTGAACCCTGGGAGTGGGTCCAGCATGGCATGCTGGGGATCAAACCCCAGCCCCTGTGCTCTTCAAGTCTTCAACTGATCTGCTTATTTAATACAATAAACACAGCTACTACTTGCCAAGTTCCAGAATTGTTATATATTTAGAATATATATTCAGACCTCAAAAGTAACCAAAAATTACTTCTAGGACCCCAAAAATACCAAAATTCATGAATTCTCAGGTACCATACAAAATACAGTAGTTACATAAAACCTACTCACATTTTCCATTGTGCTTTAAGTAGTCTCTAGGTTGTTTATCATAGCTGATGCAACGTGGATAGTTGTACCATATTGTCCAGAGGAAAATGATAAGATAAAAAGCCTTTACATGTTCAGTGCAGATGAAATTCTTTTCCTGAGTTCTTGGTCTATAGTTAGACCTTAGATGTAGAACGTGTGGGTATGGAGGCCTGAGTGTCCGTGGTCCTTCACATTCAAGGACCTCAGGGTCATGAGGAAATCAGAATATGCTAGGTAAAATTATAAAGAATTTGTAGAGCCTCAAGCACACCACAGGGAGATGGAAGAGGAGACCTTGGCTAGCATCCAGGGACCAGCTGACTGAGTGCCATGTTTACTGCATTAGAAAGCTTTGGCTTTATTCTCCAGGCTGGTGGTTACAGAGAATGAGCTTGAAGACTCCATAAGGCACATTTGGCAATACCTGGAAACATGGTTCTTTCTTTTTGAAGTACTTTTTACTAATGCCTAATAATTTTACAGAATGGTGGGTTTCAGTGTGGTGTTGTCATATGTGTATGTGACATGATTTGAGCATATGTATTTTCCTTCCTACCATTCCTTACAACGCCATCTATGTTCTTCTTGTCTAATACTACTACAAATGTTTTTGATTGTTACAACTTATAGGTTGCCACCAGCATCCAGGGGGTAGAGGCCAGGGATATAGATGAACAAGGACAGCCATCCACAGCAAGGAATTGTCTGGTTTCCTGTGCGCCAGTAGTGCTGGGGTGGCAAGACTCTTCTCTCAGAAAGGGAGGTGGGCTTTTGCTGGGCGCTAAGTGAGTGAGAGGCCTGGCCATATTCCTGTGTTAGAAGTTGGTGGCTGTGCAGGTGGCAGATTCAAGGAGTCTGTGACTTGTATCAAGAGAACAGACTTCTGAAGCAGCACAGAATGGAGATCTGTGAGTATCAGGGCTGGAAACTTTGCAGTGTGCCAGAGGAGAACAGCTCAGAGTGTTGATTTAGTGATGATTTGGATGTGAGTAGGAAAGAGAAAGAATGGTCAGTTTCCACCTGCTGTGAGGGAGCCCCTGGCATGGCCATTACTTGTATTCAACCCAAGAGAATAGTTATTGGCAGAAAGAAATGAGATCCATTTGAACAAGTTGCGCTGAGCTCTCTATGGGTCACCCAGGCAGAGATGTCTAGCAGGCATTGGACATTGTAAATCTGAAGTGGGGAGAAATATGATTTTTGAGTCGTCAGTTTAGAGTAGTGGATGGAAGCCAGAGAAATTAGCTCACCTAGGGAGAACATACAGGATGAGAGCAGTAGTGGGCTTACACAGAAGAACAGGGAAGACAGAGGGAGGACAGCTGTGGAGAGACTAATGAAAAATGTCCTGAGAACTAGGGGCTAGGGTGAGGGGTGTCAGGGAAGCCACAGACCTAGCCCACCTGGGAAGAGCCCACTTCTCTTAATGCAGCCCTCTGCATTAAGGTTGAATATTCATCTGAGTCCAGCATTGCAACTAAGGCCTGAAAAGCATCATTAAATTTGGCAATTCACAAGCATGGGTGATGCCAAGGAAGGCATTTCAGTGGTTTGATGGTGGCTGAAACCAAATTCAATTCACTCCATTGGAATGAACATTCTGTAAGCATCAAGGACACCCATGTTTATCACCATTTTGGTGATGTTTTATTTTAAGCAGCAAAAAGATATTGCTGCTAGGTCTATGGGAGGCTGACTTGACCATATTCCAGAGGCCCAATTCTGCTATTCCTGGTTATTATTAGGCAATAAGGTATCATCTGGTGCAATGGCTGGACAGGGTTAGCAATCAGATTTTCTGCAGAATCTGTAAAATTAAAAGAGCTTAGAGTCTCCCATTCTCCTCCAACATGGCCCATATAGCAGCTTGGGCAATGTGTTTCCCCATCTGTCCCCAAATTCATATTTGTCTGGAACCTCAGAATGTGCCTTTAATTGCAGACAGAGTCTTTGTAGATGTGATGAGGTGAGACGGAGGTTAGGTGTGTAAAGGTGGGCCATGTATCCAGGGATTAGTGAACTTATAGGAAGGCCACGGGAAGACAATGAGACACAAGGAAGAAGCCATGGGAAGATGGAGAAAGAGACCAAAGTGATGTGATTTATTTATTTATTCCTTAGAGCCTTCAGACGGAGCAAGGCTCTGCTGAGGCCCTGGTTTCAGATGAGGGTTCTGGCCTCTAGAGCTGTGGAAGAGTCATTTTTTCACTGTTATGTTCTACTCAGCTCTTGGTGCTTTGCAACGGAAGCCACAGAAAGGGAACATACCTGGGACTGCTTCTAGAAGAGCTACGCTAGGTCACATGTCCTCTTAGAGACTGTGAATGTACTCATCATAGTCCATTTCTAATATCCAGGATGGTAAATGATGAATCATTAATTTGCCAAATGAAGTTCATTTCTGCCCATAATCATTAACTATTAAAGCTTCCTTGGTGTTCACTGAGTGGAGTCAAAATTCACACGTCAGAACTTAAACCCCAAGAAAATGGTATTAAGGGATGAAGTCTCCAGGAGGTGATTAGAACCTGAGGACAGAAGTGCCTGGGTTCAATTCCCAGTGCTGCACACATGAAAGCTAAAGCAAGAGGCTGAAGGGAGCAGGCTAGCACGCAGCGTTCATCCCTTCCTTTCACCCTGGAACACAGCAACAAGGGGTCTCTGGGAAACAGACAGTGGCCCTCGAGATACACTGAGGGTGCTGCTGCTTGGATCTTGGACTTTTCACCTCCAGGACCTGGGAAAATAAGCTTCTGTGGTTTATTAATTACCCAGTCCTAGATATTTCACTATGGCAGACCATGAGCATGGGGACAGAAGTAACAGGAACAGGACAGGCAGTGTCCCCCTCAGTAGAGTGGGCTTCCTGTTAGAATGGCCCTGGGATGCACCTTATCAGAGCACTCCATGTTTTAAAACACAGATACCATCAGCAAGGAGATTTGTATTCTGGGATAGAGGGTGGAGTTCAAGGAAGAGGTCTGGGAGACACAGAGGTAAGAGGTAGTGGTAACCAGGAACTGACATCTATTGCTAAATCTTTGATCAGTGGAGCCACCTGGGCCTCTAGCTGAAGCCAATTTTATTATGTTTTTTTTTTTTTCTGGAAAATCTTCCTTTATTCTTTTCACCAGAGCTATGAGATTTTAAGAAGCTGTAGCTACAATTCATATAGTATGTGATTGCCAATTCAGTATAGTTTCTCAGCTCTTTCTTGGCTTTAGCAGTTAAGAGGCCTGCATTCTGGGCATCTCCTCACACACCAGTCCTTGGGAAACCAGGACAGTTACTCTCTGTATATTTGCTTGAACAGAGTTCCTGGTCCCTTAGTCTTTTTTCTGCCTCCTGTGTCTCCTTTGATCCTGGATGTCTCAGCTTGTAGAACTGTGAGAAATAACACCCTACCGTTTATAGATTACCCAAGTCAAGGTAGTTAATTAGAGCAATAATTAGTAAGATTATTACTCGTTGTCTCCCAAGCCAGGCATTCCTTTTGTGCTGAGTCTAGGGAAGCCTAGGGATAGGGAGACTCCTACTTAAGGGCACTGACAACCAGGCAGGCATGGTTTCTCCCTGAGGGGTGTTGGCACCGTCGCTGGTGCCCAGGAGCAGCTGTGGAACATTTGCAAAGCACTCTAGAGGGATGGCCCATTGGTTGTCCTCATGGACTTACTGAATTCCTCAAGTTGGGTCTAATCTATAGGACACTGAATAGAAATTCTAAGGGTACACAATGTAGATAGATTGATCTGTAAACATATACATACAGATGCAATACACATAGTTGTGAACTGTAGGGTTTGTTTATTTGTGGCTGGTGGGCTTCCCTTATTTGTAGTGTTTGAATATTTCAAGAGCAGAATAGCAACTTCCAACTTGCAGCAAATTCAGAGACTTGAAATGTAAAGGACCAAAGACAGTAGAACCGCAAGGTCCTGGGCAGTCAAAGGAGGGAACACCAAGCCAGTAAGATGCTTTCGTATCATTTAAGTAAATAAACAACACTTTATATTCTTTATGCTCTTTTCTTACAGATTATTGTTTTGAGCATAATTTAAAGCCAATAACCCTTTTTCGCTTTATAAATGACCTCACTATAGGTATTTTGCTATGACAATAGAAAGGAAACTAATATAGGCCAGCTAGTAAATACTTTAGGCTATGTGGTCTTTCGTGTTTCTGTTCCAGCTACTTATTGTGTACTACAGAACACAAAGGCTGTAGCCAATATGTGAATGAATGGACAATAAAAGAATGAATCTTTATTTACAGACACTGGAATTTATGTTACAGATGTCATCAAATATTACATGTTTTAGGCCCTTATAAGTCTAAAAGCCATTCTTCTGGGCTGTGCAAGAATAAGCAGCAGATCACATTTGGCCAAGGGCTCTAGTTTGCAACAAAATTCTTACAAATTCAGCTGCCAAAAGCAACATCCATTTATTAGTTCAGCTTCTGTGGGTCTATGGCTTAGTCGGGTCCCCTTCTTGCTCTTATAAGGTACATTTAAGGTGTTGACCAGGCTGTGTGGTTTTGCCCGAGAACTTAACCAGGGAAGAATCTATTTCCAAGTTTATTTAGGTAGCTGGCAGATTTGTTTCCTTGTAGCTGTAAAACTAAGTCCTGATGGTCTGCTGTCTGTCATCTGGGGGCTGCTCATCCTGCCTTGCATTTGGGCTTTCTGAACGTGGTGTCTTATTCATTAAGTGAGGACAACAGGTCTTATTCGATGTGACCTAATCACTGAGTGAAATCCCATCACCTTGGCTGCATTACATCCATCAAAAGCAAGTCACGTATACTGCTTGCACGCCAGAGGAGCTCACATGGAAGTGTGAATGCTAGCATGATTCTAGTGTATTTTATATCCTGTGCCAATCCCTGTACTAGATGGTGGATGCTGGAGACAGGCACTATAAACAGAAATCTGAATTATTTTAGTATTTTTAGTATTTAACACGCTGGTAATACTTAGATGTATCTGCAAGAGTGGTATTGTTAGGGTTTGTGTCTACTTGTCACCCCCAAAACCTCATGCAGTCATGGGGGTGGGAATCTATAGAGTTTGAGATTAATTCATGATCAAGGCTAGGACTGTGGGCCTTAGTACTGCTGGGCTTATGGGTGTGAGCACAATACCGAGCCTGGGGCAGACAGCCTGAATGCAATTTAAGGGAGGCAGACTTGCTCTCTGCTGCCACTGTTGCTGCTACTTGATTATTGTGCTCTCTGCTCTTTGCAGCTGCCTTGAAAAGCTGCTCTCTGCCGTGTGCCACTCTGCCTTGGAGCCAGCCTGGTATGGACTGAAACCTCCAGTGACTGTGAGCTAAATAAACCTTTCCTTCCTTCATTTTGGATGTTGGATATTTGACCCAGCAGTAAGAGAAGAGTAACTGAGACATACTCTAAGCCAAAAATCTAAAATTTGACCTGCATTTGGATCTGGGGCTATTGTTAGATTTTGTTCTGATGTCAAAAACCCCTTTCGGGTGGTAGATTATCAGTGACTCCACATGATTTCCAGTCAATTAGAATAAAGTCAACATTGAAATAGGGGACTCCATCTTCAAGCTCTGACTAGATGCTCGTGAGCTGAAAACTTTACAGATGCAAATTTTGAAGACATGCCAAATACAGCTCGTGTAGTGCTCATGCCTATGGCTGAGTGTAGCTGCAAACAAGGTGAATTTTTCTTTAAACAAGGGCTAGAAACTGTCTAAGCAGTAACAGGAAGGAAGAGAGAGTTAGCATGTGAGTTTAGAATTACAAAACATCCTGAAGTAGACGTCTACGCAGTGCAAATGACCGTGGGCAAAGCGCCAGGCCCTTCCCAAAGCCTCAGTCACTCCGCAGCTTCTGATTGGAATCCACGGAACCACAGTCCTCGCACCTGTCCCATCTGCCAGTTTCCATCACACACTCCGCATCCCCTGTTGTGTTATCCATCTAACTACCTATCTGTCACCTCGCCTTCTGTTTTATAGCACACCTGATTGTCTCCTTTTCCATTCAGAGAAGGGTTTGGGGTAAGATTCTCTTTTTTCTGTAGTTTATTTTGCATCCTGATTGGAACAGATGGTTTCTCTAAACACACATCTGGTCGTAGACTATAAAGGAGCTCAGTTTGGGTTCTGCCAGTGTAAAGCAAGACTTGGCTTTCGCGTTGTGTTTGGGAAATAGCCTCTTTTATTGAGATTAAGAAAAGAATTTCTGTTAATAAACAGATCATAAAAGTCAGAGCCTAAATTTTGAGATTCAGCCGGGCGTGGTGGCTCACGCCTGTAATCCCAGCACTCGGGAGGCTGAGGCAGGAGGATTGGTGGAGTTTGAGACCAGCCTGGGCTACAAAAGTGAGCTCAAGGCCAGCCTCAACTACATAGCGAGACCCTGTCTCAAAAAGACAAAAAAAAAAAAAAATTTTGAGATTCAAATAGATGAATGGCCTCTTGTCACCCTTGAACTGAGTCACTTTGGGCCACCATCTTGCTGGCTGTTACCTTTGCGTCATGTCCCAGCCCAAAGAGGCCACCTGGGTAGTTCCCAGGAGAGTGATGTGGAAGCTGGGGCTACGGGCACCTCTGCTTTCGGCCAGGCTGCTCCATCGTGTTTGTTTCCACATCTGCTCTTCCAGATGATGGAAGTAAATCCAGTTCAGAGGTGCAAATTTAAGCTCTGTAATTCAAAGATTATCAGTAGACTCTATAAGAAGAATTTTCAGGGCTGGCCAAATAGCTCAGTGGAGGGAAGCAGCTGCAAGCAGGTGCGCGGGCTACGGGGTTCGATCCCTGGACCTGCTGTGACAGCCCCGCCCCTGGGGCACGCTGAGATGGCAATTGAGTCTGAACGTGGTGGCATGTGCCTGTAATCCCAGCTCTTGGGAGGCTGCAAACAAGTGGATCACTACGAGTCCGATCTAGTAGTAAGACCCTGAATACCCTGTAGACCCTTCTCTAAAAATACAAAAAAATTAATAATAATAATAAAAAAGGGAAGAAAGGAAGAAAGAAAGAAAAATTTTTGATTACTTCACATTCTGGCAGAATTGGAGCAATAAACAGGTAACAACAAACACAATATTCTCAGATTATAATAAAAATTTCAAAGAAAAAGGGCAATATGTGAGATAGCTAATTTTAGATGTATAGATGTATAGATGTATAGATGAGACTGTATCATCTTCCTGAGGTGATATTGGAACTGACATGATTGGTATGAAAATGGAGAAAAAGGGTACGAAGGGTATATCAGGCATAACAGGGCTGAGGTTGGAAACACCCACCAAGTTCAAATGGAAAACATATAGCAATAGAAACGAGTTTCCAAAACTTAGTAAGTAAACAGAAGAAAGATGGGAGGATATTTGGATAGGCAGAGAGGGGTAGACTATGTCAGGACTCGGAGATTAAGGTAACTTGTTCTTACGTGCGGTAGAAACCACTGTAAGGCTTTAAATGGCTTAATGCTATGACGTGATATGTTCTAAAAGGATTTTTTCAAGGAGGTTCATCATATTTGTATGTTGGTTAGAGTGAGAGCAAGGAGGCCAGAAGGAAGGCAGAAGGGAGAGCGGGTAGGGGATCGCAGCAGAGAACAGATAAGAGATTTCGGTGGCTTGCAGTTGGTGGTGGAAGTGACAGACATTTGAAACTTATGTTACGGAGGTGCTGATGCTTGTTAATGGAATGAGTGAAGGGTCCTAGACAAAAGAAAGTAACCGAAGATAATTCTAAGATTTTGCCTTGAGGGATGCAGGTCACTGGTGTCTTGTGGAGAGGGAGAAGGAGGAGGGAGGAGAGTGTTCAGGAAGAAAGGCAGAGCAAGAGACAGGGACATAATACTTTTGGAAATGCATTTAGCTGGATCCTGTGAAGGTATGATGTTGAGTGCTGGATATAAGACGGCAGGAGGAAACTTTCAGACGTGGGACAGCATAAGTGGCATTTTTATCCATGAGCTAGCTGATGACCATCTACAAAGAAGAGGGCAAAGAGTAAGAGAACAGGGGTCTGGACAGAGCTTTCACATGCACCAGTATTTCTGGTAGCAAGAGACAAGCCAAGTCTAACCAGCATAAGCAAAGAAGAGGAAAAAGGGCACTTAGCCAGAAGGATCTGCCTGAAGTACTAGATGCCAGAAACTAGATGCCAAAGCTGGGAAGAAATTCCCAGGAGCTCTAGACCACTTTAACTCTGTCTCAGTTACTCTTCTGTTGTTTCTGGGACAAATACCTCACACCCAAAATGAAGGAGGGAAAGATTTATTTCTCTCACAGCCAATAGGGTTTCAGCCTATACTCAGCTGGCTCCAGTGCAGAGTGACACATGGCAGAGGGCAGCTGTTCATGGTGGCAGCAAGGAGCAAAGGGGGGGGGTTGTGGCAACAATGGTCACAGAGAGGAACTTTGTCTCTCTGCCTCTCTTACGTTACATTCAGGCTATCTGCCTCAGGCTAGGTACAGCATTCACACCCATAATACCAGCCTTGAGTCACCCACAATTCCAGCAGATCATGAGTTAATCACAAACTGTAGAAGGGCGCCTCATGACTGCATGAGGCTTTGGGGAGACACCTTGACACACGCCAAAACATCTTCCAATGACTTCTTTGCTTGGCTTTGTTCTCATCTGAAAATAGCTATCTCTGCTTTTTGCTCTGAGGCCACCATATAACCCGTACATTTTCCTGCCTGTTCACTAGAACAGATGATTGGCAGGTTCTCATACAAATTTTAAATTCACTGGGGAGGATCTGATTAGCTTCTCTCGGGTCACGGGGCCACAGAGTCATGTGGCAGCAACATGGCTGCAGGAAGTTTAACTCCGCAGGTTACGCTACTTCAGTGGGAAAGCAGGTCCTGCGAGCTGGAGACTTAGAGCTTCTTGTCTGCCTTAACTCTACACTTTTGTCATACACTGTAGCTGTCCCTTATTCTCTGTGCTGATTACTGTTGCCACATTTCTCCCTCAGCTCTCCACGCTTCCGAAAGTGCTGAGCCCATCTTCTGGTGGGTATCTGCCTTGGCTGGCTCTTGTTTCCATAACAAAATCCATAGCCTGAGCGACTTAATGAAAAGGCATGTATTTCTTACTTTTCTGGTGGTTGGAAGTCCAAGCCTGGGGTGCCTGCATGGTTAGATTCTGGTGAAGACTCTCTTCCTCACCTGAGGTGGTCTCTTTCTCGTTGCATCCTCACATGGTAGTGCTGCTGGTGGCGGTGGCAGGGAAGCCAGCTCTCTCATATTTCTTTAGTACATGTGTGTTTTATAACCTCCTCAAACTGTATGTAGCTCTTAGCCCTTCACTTCCAAATAGCATCACATAGTCGATGAGCGTTTGGAGAAAGACACTACTCAATCCATAACACTGCTTGCCTCTGTCACCTTTCAAGGTTCATAGTCTTCAGATTCTCCATGACTGAGGGTCCAGCCACACTGCCCTTTCAGTTTGGAAGCTCTTGGGATGTACATCAGTTGGAGCACTTACCACCTAGTGGCCAAACTCCTTGTTTACATTTTACTTCTCTCCTAGGCCAGGGGCTGAGTCCCATTCACTACTGTATCCCCTGCCTTGGTATAGCACACACTCTCGAAATCTGCATGTTGAGCACAAGTATCGGCTGGACAAGACGACAGCGACAGTGAGCAAATCATTTAGTGCTGTGCTAAGTGCAGCTTCTTAGTGCAGAGGGAAGAGACTCTCAAGTCCAGGTTATGAGGCTGTGGCTTGAATGTGTCTCCTCATGCTCAAATGTTAAAAACTCAATCTGCAGCGCACTGCTGATGGGACGAAGGGCTTACTGAGAGGAGGGTGGAGTCTGTGAAGACGGAATAACCGCTCCAGTACTTTGCACAGTTTTGGACCATAACAGGGCATGTGCTGCCATTTCTGCCTTTGGATGATGCATTTCAATGAGGCAGACAAGAGTGACCAGAATGAAAAAGCAGGGCTGCCAGAGTTAAATTCTGAATTATTTGCTTTTGGCTGATAAGAGAGACAGGCAGTAGTGCCACAGTTGCTTGCAACAAAGAAATAAATGTTTCTGTGACATGATTAGTAATAAAGCTCCCCCAGTCTCCCCTCTGCGTTCACAAAGAGGCCCAGGAAGGCCAGAGAAAGGCACTGATCAGTGTGGGAGGGAGGATTAAGAGGATGCAGGGTCTTCCCTTCATGGGGGTTTGCTCATTCTTGGGGCAGCTGCTACTTTTTGACTGCTGGGTGCCATTCATACCCATGAGTCTTTTGTTCATAAAGTGCTGATGGTGGCGACATCTCCACTGCCCACTGCTGTGACTTCCACTGTGCCCCACGTAAACCTCAGGGCACATGTCACCTTGGTTAATCGTCAAGGAAACTGCATGCTGCATGGCTTAGAGGCAATGTTATTTTCCCCTATGAGAAAAGATTCTGCTCACTCAAAGTTCAAAAACTTGGAGTCCTCTTTCCTGAGTACCCCTGGCTGGCTCCTGCTCATTGCTCTGGGCTCTGCTTCCACATGATTGCTCAACAGGCCTGCTGTCATCTTCATCTTAAGCAGCCTCTTGGGCTCCCATAGTGTCCTGTCTCTGTGCTTTGTATTAGCTATCTCTTGCTGGGTAACAAATTGGCGAAGCACATTAGCTCATACTTTCTGTATGTGTGGTGCTGGCCTTGAACTTGCAACAATCCTCCTGTCCCAACCTCCTGAATTCTGGGATTAAAGGCATGCACTGCCATGCCCAGCCGAGCTTGGCTTTCTTGGGTTTTGCAGTTCTTAGTCTGTGACAGCTCCAGTCAAATGGTCAATTCAGGGCTCTCATCTGAAGGCTCAGTGGGGAAGGAAGGGTCTACTTCCAAGCCCAGCTGGTCATTGGTGTGCTTTAGTGCCTTAGGGTTGGTTGGACTAAAGAACAAATCCTCACTGACCACCTTCCTGGGCACATGGTTCTCTCCCACATGGCAATTTGGTTCCTAAAGTCAAGTGATTAAGAGCCTTCTTGTGACATATACCATATTGCTTAGCCACGTAATGGAGATAGCGACCCATCCATCACCTCTGTTATACCCTGACATCTAAAAGCAAGCACTTGTATTCACCTCACATGAGAAGATTACACACAGGATGGCCAACATCACCAAGGGTCGTCGTAGAATCTGCCTTCCATGTGCTTATAGTATTTGGCCTCTGCTGCAGCTGCTTGCTGCTGTGCCTGATTTCTGTCTGATGCCCCACACCGCCTACCATGCAGACGGAGGTTGGGCACAGTTTTTTTTTTTTTTTCTTTTTGAGACAGGGTCTCACTATGCAGTTGAGGCTGGCCTTGAGCTCACTTTTGTAGCCCAGGCTGGTCTTGAACTCGCACTGATCCTCCTGCCTCAGCTTCCCAAGTGCTGGGATTACAGGTGTACGCCACCACGCCTGGCTTGGGCACAGTTTTTATCCACAGGAGGTGATACAGAAGCTGGTACATAGCAGGTGCTCAGGGTTCATGTCGGGTGAGTGAAGGGCCTGCTCAGGACTGCACTGCGGGCTCAGCAGCATCCGGGCAAGCAGCCAGGTCAGTGTGTCAGCAAAGCCCATCTTGGCCCCTCCCCACAATCCTCTCTCTCCACTGAGCATGAAAGGAAAAAGATGAGGTGATGTTCTGTGGAGAACCAGTATGGGGCCTGAAGAAAGCCACTGGTGACCCACTCTTACCATGACCCTTAGGTCAAAATGTGAGTTACCAGGCAGAATTTCACTGGAACATGAAAAGTTGACTTTGATGCCCCTAAACTGGTGCAGTGATTTTTCTTTTACTTTATTTTTTGTGATCATAACTGAAAAAGTACAAACGTGTTCTTCCAAGGTTTATTCTGTTTTCATCTTTTCCTAAATTTTTATTTGGGGAAGACATGAAAAATGTCTTCCTAGACTTAATTAATTTAGGATTTAATAAAGAAAAATACCTACGTTAATGTAGCAGAAAATGTCAGCTGGCGTAGGTTTGACTGCTGGTTCCAGTTGTAACTCCATAACTTTTAGGAGATATCATAACCTCTGTGACCACAGTCCTCATTTTAAAAATGCGTCCTACACTACAGGGGTGTGGAGATTTTAAAGGGAGATCTTTAGTGAAGCTGTTGATGTTTGCTAGGCTTTGAAAAATGGCAGCTGCTTCTATTTCTAATCAAAGACTACAGAGCATAAAATAACATGACACTAAAGAAAAAATGAAAATGTGTGAAGACAGGACAATGAACGACTGCTTCCCATTCCAGGGTTAAGAAGAAGAAACATATCCTGGAGTTCTGACTTGGGAGGGAGGACAGGTTTCCATAAGGATGGAGCTGTGAGCCTGTGATGGGGCTGGAGTGATCCTCAGCCCATTGAATTTTCATCCTGCCGTTAGTCAGGCATCTTGGGGACAGAAAGGGAGGGAGTCCTCTTGCAGAAAGCATCAGGTCTGGGACACTGAAGATGCCATGTGCTTAGTATTCTTTCTTCAGAACAGCTGGAAGCAGAGCGCCTTCTCAGGCATACCACAGTTTGAAACGACTTGCATTTTTATTTTATTTTATTTTTTTGTGTTTGGTACAGAGCCTCACTGCAGCTCAGACTCATGGTAGTCCTGCTGTTCTCAGCCTCCCTGGCACTGGGATTATAGGAGTGCCCCACCCCACCTTGTCTGTGTCTTACATTTTGCGTGGCTTGTTCTCTCCCTGTGTAAGTGAGTGAGGGCGATTTTATCCCTTTTGTAACTTTCAAGGGAAGGTACGAGGGAGTTGGATGCACGCAGTCTGTTGTTTTGGGAGGACTCATTTCTTCATGGGGAGCTGGAGGAAGAGAAGATGACCTTTGGCAGCAGGGAGGTCCAAGCACTGAGAGGGGCAGTAGGCAGGTCCAGGACTAGGAAGAAACAAGAGTGGTGGTTTGATAATTGTGAGACCCATGTTGTATGACATTACAGTGCCTGGCCCAGGATGTAGCAGGGCCCTGGCAGAGAAAGTCTGTGACTTCAGGCATCAGAGCTCCCAGGGCAGCAAAGACGCTCACATTCTGAGTCTGGGAGCAGCAGATACTCCCAGTGCTCTGGCCATCTCTCCAAACTGCACTCCTGTGTTTCTGTGGACTGCACCTACCTACAGGAGGGGCCTGTGTGCCATCTGTGTATTTTAAAGAGGGAGGGCTGCCTCCTACCTTTCCATGAGGGCAGAAGAGTATCCTCTAACTGATGCCCCTGAGGAACCAGGCCTGCAAGCTCTCTTGCACTCAGCTGGGCTAACTCCAAAGATGGCACTTGGCAGTATTTCCCGCAGTTTTGCTAGGAGATTACATCTAGTTACCCAGTCCCTTCATGGCTCTCTTTCCATCTCTCTGCTTTCCTCTTCCCTTCCTTAGCAGTAGTGCACGCTTGCGCCTGCTAAGCAAACACCAACTCTCAAGGCCTTATCACAAGGCCGCTTCCCGGGCAGCAAAAGTAAAGCTTTGGGGAAGCTAACCAGCTGGTCTTTGAGAAACCAGAAGGACCATCATGCAGACCAGAGACCAATAAAAAGTTCTTGAGGTTTTTTTTTTTTTTTTTTTTTTCATTTTAAAGACAATTAAAAAAAAATAAAAGTGATACAAAAATTCAAAACAAGGTGTTGAAAATCAACAGTGGTTATTATATTGCATATTATTGCTCAGATTACCAGATATAGGTGTACAACACTGATAAGGAATAATTGAAGCACTAACTGTTCCTTTCAATAAAAAATAGAAATTAGTTGTAAAATTATTTCAGCTATCATGATTTCCATGGTGGTTGTACCAGTCTACACTTCATCAGCAGTGGAGAAGTTTCCTTTTTCCCCCACACCCACTCCAGCATTTATTATTGGTTGACTTCTTGATGCCAGCCACTCTTTCTGGGGTTAGATAGAATCCCAGTGTTGTTTTAATTTTCTTTTTTCAAAAGATCAATGATGTTGATCACTATTTTTCATATATTTATTTGCTATTTGTACTACTTCTTCTGAGAAGTAAGTGTATATTCATCTCAGATGCCCGTTTTTGGATTGGTTTTTTAAATTTGGGGCCAATTTTGGTTTTCGTTTTACTTCTTTATATGTTCTAGATAGAGGTACTTTGAAGGACAGGTGGTTAAAAGTTTTCCCAATTCATGGGTTTTCTTCCTACTTGGTTGGGGATCTCTTTTGAGGGTCAAAAACCTTTCAGTAAGATGAAATCCCAGTTGCTGATTCTTTGAGGTATTTCCCATGCAGTTTGGATTTTTCATGAATTCTCTACCTACCTATGTCTTCAAAATTTTGAGCTGCTTTCTCTTAGTTGCTTTAGTGTTTCTACTTTAATATTTAGATCTTTAACTCATTTTGACTTTAGTTTAGTGCTGCCTTGCAGTCATAGGTCTAGTTTTAGACTTTGGCATGTGGAAAGCCAGTTGTTCCAGCACCATATACTAAAGAGGCTATTTTTCTTCTAGGGGACATATTTGGCTCTTTTGTCAAAGATAAGATGATGAAGTGTGTGTAGTTGTGTCTTCTAGTCTGTTCCAGTGATCGTGGACCTTTTCTTTTTGCCAATACCATATTGCTTTTATCACAGTAGCTTTGTAGTACAAGTTCAGGGGTTGTGATTTTCCTAAAATTTCTTCTGTGAGATAGACATCTGTACCTTCCCATATTTTGAGGATAGACAGAGGGAGTGAGCATTTCAGCTAAATGATTTTCTGGAACAGTTGTGAAAGACCAAAATCAAAATGAACAAAGAAAGGGTGACGGCATACTTTGTCTACACACTCCTTTCCTGGTTACCACTCCCTTTTTCATCGTCGTTTAGCTCTTTTAGCGATTGAAAAGTTGTAGATCCTTGATGTTAGTGAAGAGAATTATGTTTTAGAGAAATGCAAATTAGTTGTATGAGAGGGGTTGCAATTGATTATTGCCTTACCGTTATGTGTGTGTATGGTCGTGTGTGTGTGTGCACACACACACACACGTGTGCATGTGTACATGTATATGTACATATATTTTAGACAAGTGCAATCTTTGCATCTGTACACAAGAGTAGCAGGTATAAATTTTCCACAAATCAAGGAATAGAATAATAGTCATTTTCTTTTCTCAAAATCCTTTTCCCATCTTGTAGCTTTAAAATTTTTTATTTTTTCTAAGCTATAATACATTAAAATTGGTAACATTCAAAAGGAGTTAAATTATGGAGTAAAAGGAAGGCATTTCAGTAGATGATAGCTTTTTATTTAAAAAAATTCATGCAATTTTATTTTATTTCATAGTGTAACTGTGCTAGTTTTGGAATAAATACAATGTTTATCTCCTCACGTTGTGGGAAGAATCGGTGCTCTAGGGCGGACAGTTTGCCTGTCCTGCCTTCTCGAGTACCTTGCAGGGCTCCTCGCAGGAGTGAGCAGCTGCAGCCGCCCCTTCACCTAGTGTTTATTGTTTTACCTTGGTTAGAAACTAAGCGAATTAGCAAAAGTCGTGCCGGCCTTGTTAACTGATTTGAAGAGGAAAGAAAGTTGTTTTAATTTTATTGCAGCTTAAACAATTAACAATCATATTTTTGTTCAACGTTTACCAGTTGTATAATTTATTCAGCAGGATTATTGCCATATTCTCACCATAAAAACAAATCTAATTCTAGGTGCAACTAATTACTTGTTAACTGCTTTAAAAATGTAATGGGCTTAAATATATGCTCAGCAGCTATAATGTGGTGCTGTTTTTGATTCTGTTTTCTTGTGGATAGAGATTTCAATTCTCCTTCTGACTAACTGGGTAAAATAAGGTAATAACTTTGATTGTAATTATAGGGTGCTAGCTGCCTGGTGAAATATCATGATACTTAAGCTGAAACAATCCCTAGAAGTTGAATTTTCCCCAATTCTAATTGATGTGTAAAGGAAAGGAACATGTTTACCAGATTCCGGGACTGAGTTTTAATCTAGAACACTCATAAACCACCTGCATTTCCAAATTATTATTATTTTTTGCATTTCCAAATTTTTAGCCGAAGAGCTTTGTCTTAAATTTTGGAATTCTGTTCAACTGCATCTTATAGTTCTTCCCTCTAGATAATGACATCATTTTTAATGCTTTTGAAAATATTTATTCATCAAAACAGCTAAATTTATTCTTGTAGTGAAAGCTGTACACACACATACATGTTTATGTTCTTTAAAATGTTTTATGAGTACTTATATATGAATATTTAGAATTTAAGAACCCCAACAAGCTTGAAGCATCTCAGCAGCAGCTTATATGTAAAATTTAGAGTTCTATGAGCTCCTTCTCTGACTCACTGAAAGGTTAAGTTGACAAATCTGTGTAAGATTCTTAGAATACTGCTGGTCCAAATAAAGTATTAAGGACATGTGTTTATTAATATTAGTAATAGTAGCAGAGTAATATCATTTGATTTTGTAGGACAGGGTGGGGTGCTCCCTTTTTCACTTATCATAGGGTCATAGCTTACACTCCTGCATCGTAAGACATACTAATAACAAAAACCTTAACAGATTTAAGCAAGGTTTTATGGAACATGACAACTTCCACCCTGGATACCTGAAATGCATGGAGACAAGTCTAGTTTTAGGCTTTGTTGCAACAGTGTGGGGCCAGCCTTGCGAAAAGGGGATTGGATAGAGGCTATGTGCCAGCGATGGTAGACGAAGAGGGACCCAAAGAGCTGCGGGCTAGGAGTCTGCCTGACGTCTCTCGGCAGCAGTCCATGCTCCTGGGAGTGGAGCAGACACTTCAGAGGTGAGTTTAGTTTCCTTATGGCCAGTTGTTTACATTAACTGCAGAGGGAAAGATGTATGATTTTTAGTGTTCTAGGAAGAGAGATTCTAGCTTTTGTGATCCACTCTGGGGAAGATGAATTCTGGTTTCCGTGACTTGCCTTGGAGGAGAAACGAGAAGGAAGGGAGGAGGAGGCAGAGAAATTTTGCTCCCTAGGGCTTCCAGCCCCTATAGTTCTAAGCACAGAACATGCCATGCTTCGTGGAGCTGCTTTCCAAGTGCCAGCGAGTGACAGTGTTCATGAATCAGAAAGACAGAAGAGTCCAGAGTGCGGTACAGAAGTTGCATTTGAAAACCAGAAAAAGAAGAGAAAGAGCCAGTGACAAACGACAGCCAGAGAAGGCCAAACAGAGCAGAAGACACCGGTGGTCTATGGGGGAAGTGAAGGCTCTAACAGTCTGTTCAGCTAATAGATTTAGAATTTATGCCCAGTTCAAGAGACAGCCACTAAAAGATTTGCCATGACAAATGAGGTGATCATCTGCTTGTTAGCATTTAACCTAAAGAAGTAATTAAGCAAGTGCCCAAAGATTTATGTTCATTATAAAGTAATGTGTATAAAATCATAAATTTGGGAATGACCTAAATATTCAGCAGTAGCTAGTTTATGCTGAAGTCATGATGATGTCTATGAGCGCTCGTGTATTAGAAAGAAAAATTGTTCATGAGATCTTGTTGAGTGAAAAGAATCCCATAACCAGGTTTTTAAATAGCCATGGCATTGTTTTATTAATATATATATATATATATATATATATATATATATATATATATATATATTCCAAATGACATAGGGGAAAGATGAAACTCCCAGCTTGACCTGGGACAAGTTCATGTTCTCTAAAAGCAAAGAATGAATTTTAAGAACAGCTGGAGGTTATGAGCAGAATACATTTATTGGGGGAAGGAAAGTTCCTGTCCTAGACAGGGACAGAAGGGGGCACTAAGCAGGTTGTTCCCCTGTAAAAATATATATGTACACATGAGTGGCACCCTGGAAGAGTCCAGAAGGATCTACACCAAAAAGTTAACTGTGGTTACCTCTTGATTATGAAATCCTGGGTGATTTTAATTGAGTCATTTTTATTTTTCTTATCTGTATTCACCAGTCACTTTATACTGAATATGAATTAAGTATTTGTTTGGAATAACAAAAGGAAAGGAAAGTGGGTGAATTCTGTTGTACTAGCATTGTTCATAATTAAAGGGAAAAACTTCTTTTTTTATGGGAGAGAATAGTGCCGGGAGCGTGATGCTGGCGGGAACAGCTTGGAGTGGGTGGGAGGTGAGAAACCGGAGATCAGAGGCGCAGCAGTGAGAGGGAGCTGAGAACTGGGGGAGGGCTCTGGGAGGTGGGAGGGAGGA
Organism: Myocastor coypus; assembly: GCA_004027025.1. NCBI lineage: Eukaryota > Metazoa > Chordata > Mammalia > Rodentia > Myocastoridae > Myocastor > Myocastor coypus. The sequence continues at coordinate 37,934 of PVJA010006612.1, read as the reverse complement.
AGTCCTACAAGCCTAAATCTAACCGCCTTTGTTCCCCCTGCACCCCCATTTGCCTCCCCTACTTCTTGACAAATCTCCCCATTAAGGCAGAGATTCTCAGCTTGCCTGCTGCTCGAGTACCGTCCGCTTTCTCAGGTGTGCTGCCAAGTTCTGATCAAAGCATAAACATTATATTTACTATGGCTGCATATTCCATCACCAGGCCTATAATAGGAGATGCGGGACATTTTAATTAAAATACATCTCAGTTCCATGTTACTGCTCAGCTTTTTCCTACTTACCCAACAACAGTGCACACACTTGCCTGAACCGAGTGTGGAAAGTATAGTGTGTCCTTTATTAGCTTTGCTGAAATTTGAGGCAAATGCATGAAGCGGCAAGCAGTTTAGTTTCACTGGGACATGAGTGTGAGCTTATGGAAGGGAGCAGTCTGAGGTTTAAAACACTACATTGTATGTGGGTGTGCTAGAAGAGTCTGATCCTAACAAATGTGGAGCATGCCACCTGTCACATACTTCTGGCTAGGTGCTAACCTGTAGAGTAGAGGTGACGACCACTGGTGAGCAGAGCTGCCCAGGTACTGCTGCCCAGGCCGTGTCGCCTACATCACATTAGATGATAAGATTGTGGGTATGTGGTATGGGCCTACTGGAGCATTGGACACTCAAGGCTTGTAGCGATAGGTCTCAATTTGTAGATTAACTAGACATTGGAAATCAGGAGCTGGTGGAGTAAGGGTGAGTTCCATAGGGATTTCCTGGAAAAAGTAGGGAATTTTTTTTAATGGCTTTTTCTGACCCCAACTTCTGGTCGTCTGTCTCTATGAGGAGCAGTGCAGGATGGTTAGATGTGAGCTGGCTCTGCTGGCTGAAGGGTTAATGAACACAGCGTGTCTGGAGCACTGGGAAATGCAGTTCAGGCACAGCACATGGCTCTAGTCATCATCTCCCCGGGGAGCTGGACACAGAACCAGTACTGGGAGTGACCAGAAGCAGGTGGGGACCTGCAGAACTTCAGCCACATGGTTTTGAATTTCTACAACTACTGATGCTACAATTTCGACTTGCTTGAACTGGGGATATTTTGGAGTGCTGTAAAAGCAAAATGCTAGGCCCTTGCTGTTTGGAAATGCACAGAGAGCTTTTGAATAGGCTCCTCGTGTAAGTCTGCAGTATCTCTAGGTTGCAGTTTTGGCTGTGACATAATGAGAGCACCACTCATCTAAGCTGCACCTCTACATCAGTGCCATCCTAAGTGCTTTTCATATATCAGTTTACTCCTTGCCACTACTCGGCAGCATAGGACATTCACTTTTCCCTGTTTCACACATGAAGATTTGCATGCAAAGCTAACTGAATGAGTAAATAGATTGCTCAGAGTCATGTATCTAGAAGGTAGCAGAGACAAGGTGTGAACCTGGGCAGTCTAGCTCTAGAAGCTAACTCTTGGCCATCATGCTGAGCTACCTCCCAAACTTCATCTTCACAGTGTTCTTTGGCATAATCAGGATAGGTATTTTCATTGTCATGTTTGTGGATAAGGCCATCATATCTTGTGAACCTAGGTGACTCAACTTAGCTCAGGTCAGTGGTCCAGGGCCTTTCAAATCTCATATGAATTGCTCTTCCCGGCACCAGACCTTCATTGATTCTTTTGATTATGACAGGAGAGAGTCAGGTTAAGAAGTGTATGTGTGTATTGTCAAGCAACATTTAGTCAGAGCCTCTTGCCTGGGATGGGCTTTCACCTTGCTTTATCAAATGCTCCCAAGCCTCAGTGTTGCTCAGTGGAACATGGCTGGGGTTTGGGGCAATGGTGGAATCTTCCTGCAGCCAGGTTATTGATGATTGGGTGGTTGGTCCAACAACGTGGGATGTAGTCTTCTAGAAAAATCTCCCCAGGATCATAAATTATGGGCCCACGGGGATGACTGTTTGGAGCTTAACAACTTACCTTTTTGAATATACATGTAAGCAAGATGAATGTCTAAACAAAGGGACACCTATAGCCAGGAAAATTGCAGATGCCATTCATTTTCTTCTCTCTGCAGATAAGCAGCCTATCTTGCAGAAAGGGACTTGGAGACCTTGGCATTACCTGTGTTCAAGGTCAACAGACATTGTCTAGCAGGCCCACTAGCTCAAAGGAGAAAGAAAAATAGCATTTGTGTACACCGTGGTAGGCCTGAGGAGGGTCCAAAGTCAGTCAGCGACTAGTAATTGAGGAGTCCAGGGCACTGGACTTTTCACCTGGTGCTATTTCCAAGGCTTCAACATGCTTCCATGAAAGCTTTTAAAGATGACTTTACATGACATCATTCAAATTTCTTTTGCCTAGTCACTTCAGCTGTTTTCCCGGAATGCAGCTGCAATAGTTAGCTTGTGTCGATTTGATTGGCTTTGGGATCTAGGAACTAGATCCAGGACCTAAGAACTGGTGAATGAACTTCTGCATATATCTGGCTGAGACATAGAGGGGTAGTTGTGGGGGTCTAGGTCTGGTCCTTCACCCCCTGCTCTCTGGTGCTGCTCTCCTACTGGGCCTTCCAGATGCTGTGCACTAAAAGGCTTTGCCCTCCCAGGCCGTTCCACTCTGATGATTCTGTCTTGGAGCCAGAAGACCATGGACTGAACCCCTAGAAACCATAAGACACATTAGGCCTTTCTTTCCTTAAATTGTGTTGGGCATTGTTTCTCACTGAAGGGGAAGCTGATGAATAAAACAGCTTTTCAGTATTGGCTTTGCCACTTTCCACTCTGCTTATCCCTCAGCTTCCTCTGTACATTAGAACCTGTTTCATTAGATGGATGCGAAGTTGGAGGAGTTACAGCGTATAAAGCACACTGTTCTGTGACTGAAGACGCATGCTACTGAAGGGTGTGGTAGGGGTGAAGATGGTGTAAGAAAGAGGACATGATGGTCTGAGGGCTGTGGAATCTCCCTCTCTTGGGCTGCATTTGCTCACCCATAGTTTTGATATCCCAACCTTCTCCTGTTTCATGGATGCAAGTGTGCCTGGCTGTGAAGTCTCTGCTCTTCGCTATGGATCTGCTGTAACAGACATGATCGGGCTTTCAGGCTAGCATGGCTGTAGACTGGAACTGAGTAATTAATGGACAGAATTGACTTGAAATCCTGCAAGCCTAAGGGGAACCACAGAGAAGGCAGAATTAGAAGCATCTCCTCAAGGACTCAGGCGGCAGCCAGCACATCCAGACAAATGTGGCAGACGTTTAGTTGGTTAGAGACTCCTGGCTAACTCTCCGTGAGCTGTTCCTAAGTCAACAATGCTCTACCACCTTGGTCTCTTTTTGCTGGGATGTTCTACACAAACTCAGTGACTTGTGGATTTTTTTTTTCTTCTGGTGGTACTGCGGATTGAATCAAGGGCCTTGTCACTGAGCTACATCCCTAGTCCTTTTTTATTTTGAGAAAAGCTCTCAGAGTGTTGCTAAATTGCCCAAGTGAGACTTAAATTTAAAATCCTCCTGCCTCTGCCTTCAAGAGTGTTCAGATTACTGGTGTGTGCTAGCATGCCTGGTAACTATGTGCAGATTCTTATGTTCTCAGGTGTTCTAAAAGCAAAGCCTTCTGTCCCAGCTTCTTGGGGCTCATTCTCCCAAGCACCCCCAAGGTGAAAGATTATAGTTCTATAGTCTTCTTTGATTGATTCCCTCTGGAACAATATTTCTGGACACTCTTGGGGCATCTGGCTCTATGGCAGGCACTTTTCAGTACTGGCTTTCCACTCTGTTTAACCCTCAGCTTCCTCTGTACATTAAAATCTGTTTCATTAGGTGGATGTGAAATTGGAGAAGTCATTGCATATGAAGCACACTGCTCCTGGCAAGCCCACAGGAACCTCAAGTGTGATATGATAAGTGTAGGAAAGAAGACTACGTTATTGTAAAGGAAAGAGAGACAGGATTGGCCAGGGGGAGCAAGAGGAAGATCAAGGAGGGCTCTCGCCTGGGCTGCTGCACCCTCCCTGGGCAGCCATGCAGAGGGCGGAGGCGGAGACACCACAGCAGCTTGCCCTAGACCCGGCACCTTTGCACTCACTGCATCCTACCAGAGATTTATCTAAAATTCAACCCATTTCCTCCAACCTTAGCTTGAAAAGATGTCCACATTGTTGCACTCTCTCTCGCACCCATGTATTTTCTTTTCACTGATCATTTAGGAAGCAATGCACTCAGACTGATTTCTCAGCCCGATATTTCATCAGGGCCTAGAAGGGACATACTAGTTTCTAGCCATGACACCTTTAACACACTTATTTTCGCATCACTTTGAGGGACTAATTATTGGCTAGTTTTTTAAAGGTTTTTTTTTTTTTTCCATTTATGCATTTGATACAGGGTCTCACTACACTGCTGAGACTCGTAGTGATCCTCCTATTTTCAGCCCCCCCAGTGCTGGGATTATAGGTGTGCACCACCACGCCTTGGTTGCTGGCTCAGTGTGCTTGGGGACAGGGCTAGCACGGATCATGGATCCAGGGATCGAACTCTGGTCCCTGCATTTGTCAAAGCAGGCACTTAGTCCACTGGGCTATTTCTCTAGCCCTTTTTAGTTTTTTAACTTTAAACTGGGACTGCTTTTGGAATTTGCTAGAGCTCCTTGAGGACAAAGTGGCAATGAAAATGAAATGAATTAAAGCGGTAAGTTAAAGTGCAGCAACATCTGAAGGTGGGGAAAGTGACCTTGGCATTGAGGAATAGGTGGAACGGAGGGCCGTGTGCACAACCTCCAAGAAACCCCTCTGCAGCACTGAAGGTGGAAATGGGCTTTGAGAGAAGTGAGCCTGGACTTCAGATGTCACCAACATGGCTGGGGCTCGGGTGTGTCTTGCTGCCACCAGAGCATGGGGCAGGGGTGACACAGGCAACCTGGGCAGCAGGTTTGGGTTTTATCACCAAGGCAATAGCGAGAGGAAAGTCTTATTTTTTATTTTTATTTTTATTTAATTTTTAAAAATAGACACATTTATTCAGCATCATGATCAGACTATTACATTTAGCAGCAGTGAGCAGCATGGGTGCAAAAAAAAAGGTCTAGATTAAAACCCTTTGTTGGAATGCTTTACATTTTCCATAGCACAGAAACTAAAATAACCTGTTACACAATGAGTCACAAATACAGTCCTTGAGTGTTTTGCCTGTACGCTTGTGTATTGTCTAGAACATAGCTTCGTAGCAGCGAGGCCCTGCCACCTCTGTGCCTGGCTGAGTTTTAAATAGGTCAGCGATGAAGTCGACCGTGTGACCGCGTGAACTTCAGCACCGCGTCTCTGGGTGGGAGGCTGTGGCAGGAGACAGAAGGGACGATAACAAGGCCCTGGGCCAGGGCGCAGGAACTGCCCAGGAAGGACGTTACCATTGTGAAGCAGAGGAAGCTCACCGGCTGCACAAGGCCCTCTGACCTTTCGGAAAATTACTGAAATAAACCCCACGTTCTCCACGGTGGCTTTTCCTTCATGATGGAGAAAACTACCGATAGCGTCTTTTGTGATGTACCTAGTCTTGTAGATTGAGGGGTTCTTAAGAAGCAAATGAAGCAGGTTAGATGTTTGGGGAAATTTCCAGAGTACAATCATGCTATAAATGGGAATAGTTTTGCTCAACTATCCAAGCGTCATCTATGAGTCCTTATTCCTTTCTTGGATCCCCTTGCATTGGGTTTCTAGAGCTGCTATCATGAATTGCTACAAATTTGGTGCTTGAGAACAACAGAAATCTGTTCTTTTTCAATTCTAGAGGCCAGAAATCTGAACTCAAGACACCAGTAAGGTTCACTTCTCCTGGAGACTCCGAGGGAGAGCCCATTGCCTGTCTTTCTATTAGCTCCTAGAGCTTCTTGAAATCCGTGGCTTCTTTGGCTTGTGGGCTCTTCGCTCCAGTCTGCCGGCTGCCATGTGGCTCACTCTGCTTCGTGTCTCTGTGTCTGTGTGTCTCAAACCTCCTCTTCACACTAATCAGCACCACAGTCGTTCAAGTTAGGTTCACACTGAACCCTAGGTGATCTCATCTTGAGATCCTTAACTTAATGATATTAGCAAAAATCTTATTTATAAATAAGGTCACAATCACAGGTCTGGGGGCTAGGGATGGCTGTATCTATGTGTCTCCTAGGCAACCTACGTAACTCCTCTTAGGAGGACAATGAAGATACAGTTCATCACTCCAATTAGTGTGCCTAACTCTGTGCAAGGCTCAGAAAGGATGAATGAGGCTCAGGATGCGCTCTCAAGCTCCCCGCAGTCTAGTGGCAGGTGTGCAGGTGGGCCCTTCTCCTCTGGCACAGGATGGCCCAGCAGAAGTGTGTAAAGTGATAAGGCACTGCCGGTTTCATCTTGGGAGTGGGCCTGGGCCTGTAAGAATTCCAGGAGAAAGTACAGTAAAGACAGAAAAGAAGCGGATGAAAAAGATCGTGGGCTGTCTGGACAGTAGGGTGGCTCCTGCAGAGGCTTGGACATAAGAGAGAGGAAGGGGAGGCCCAGGAGCAGACTGAGAGGTAGAGTGGGAAGCCAGGCAGAGAGGCAGGCAATGAGGTGAGGAGGCATTCAGCTCACGGAGAGTGGGCATGGCAGGACAGGCTTTGGGGAGCTGCGTGGAAAGCAGTGCCAAGTGGCTGATAAATGAGGATAGCATTCCAGGTACTTTTTTGCCCCATGCCTAGAATTATACCTGCTGGGAATATGATTTGGGCACTAGAAGGAAAATCTGAGTGTTTTGGTATTGCATATATATATGTATATATGTATATATAAAGCCAAGTTAATATTATCGTTGAAAAAAATAGTTAAGAAGAATGAGTGGAAATGGACTTTTGTCCTTGGTAGGAGAAAAACGATCAGGGAGGCAGATGGCTTGGTGAGGACATGGGCGTAGTAAGGACAGGGTTGGCCCAAGCTGGACGGAGCCCCGTGGGCGTCAAGCTCAAGGCAGGAGGTTAAGTTGGGACTCCTGTTCTGAGGGGAGCAGAGCCCCGGATGGGGAGGTGGGCGGGTGATGGAGAGATCTTGCCTCCACTCCTATCCTTGGGTTGGATCCACAGGACAGGCTGGAGTTTCTGGTTCCTTCGCAGAGTGTGGCTTCCGTTGGCCGCGGTCATAGCCTCCCACCCACTCATCCACAATGGAGCACTAAGAATAAACCTTCAAAACCCTCCTCCCTTCTTTCTCGCTCTACCCCCATGCAACTCTGTTTCCTGTGTACAGAGTGGGGGCCATGTTGTGTTGCTGTCACCTGTCACATTCCATCTCTGTCCCTGGAAGGTGGGCCGCCACAGGGTGTGCTGGCTGCCTGCCTGCCACTGTCTTCAGCTGCCCACTCTTGGTGGTGGGTCAGTGAGCAGTGGAACTGTAAAAGGTGTGCACGAACTTTCTGCACAGGGTCCTTCGCAGTCCCAACTCAACTATGCCCATGTGACGAAGTCAAGGCCTAACATGTGGTGAAGCTGTGCCTTCCATGTTGAGGTTTCCACTGCTGGTGAGTGGAGATGCCCCGTTCATCGCAGGAGTCCCTGGCCCTGGGTGGCTGCTGCACTAGTGGAATAGGGAGCTGTGGCTTGGATGTTGTGCGTGGCTGGCAAGCTTGGGCCCCAGAGCGCAGGTGTTGAGGTGGTGCCTTAGTGTGAGGCTGTGAGTCCATCCACCCTCTCTCTGCACTCTCTGCCATGTTCCCCATCCTGGTGCCTTCTGTCATGCAGGAATACAACTAAAGGGACCCAGGCCATAGCCAGTGCTATGCTGCTTGGACCACCAGCCTCCTAAATTATGAGCTAATGAAGCCTGTTTTCTTTATGAGTTTACCCAGCTTCAGGTATTTTAGTATAATAACAAATAATGAGCTAACACATCTGAAATGTAAATATCTATCTAAGTATAAGATACATCCATATTCTTAGAACTTAGTACAAAAAAAGAGAATGTAAACAGCCTATGGATAATTTTTATATTGAGTTCATATTCAAACGATAATATTTTAGTGTATTGGGTAGATGAAATGTATTATTAAAATGAATCTCACCTGTTCCCTTATGCTTTAAAGTATTTGGTGTGATAGAAAATTTCAAAGTACACATGTTCCTTGCATCTTATTCCTGCGGGACATGCTTGGAGTTCGGCTTGTTCTGATGAAAGCAAATGTTTAAATTTTTTTTTTAAATGTTTAAATTTTTACAATAATGTTTTTCCTTGGTTATGATCTTTTTGGTCATTGAAAAAAGTTTCAAAATACTATAATCATAAATAGAAGCCTTCAGGAACATGTCTAGGATTGGTTGATGGCATTTGAGGATGTTTTCTTATACCATCCTTTCCTGTTTAAAACAAAACCATATCATCTTGAGTGTGAGCTTTTGTTACTTAGAACTGTATGGTAAATAGTTCACCTTTTGTTAGATAGTGTTTTAAAATGATTATAACGGGTGCAGGGTATTCTAGTGGAGGCTCTGGGTGCCTCAGTCTTCTCTCTTCTCTGAGTATCTGGCTGGTGGAGGGAGCGCCTGGGGACCGCTCACCAGTGATGAATGGATGAGAAACTGTTTTATTAAGTGATGCTTGGACTGGGTCCGAGCAACCTATCTTTCATTGCTGCATGAAGGATGGCTGAGGGCTGGTGAGATGGTTCAGTGGTCTAAAGTGCCTGCTTAGGAAAGTTTAGGCAACCGCAGGGACCGCAGTTCAATCCCTGTACCACATGCTGCGACTGCCCTACACCCAGGGTGGGCTGAGCCGGCATATATATATAATGCCTTAGATCTGAATCTGAATATGTAGATCATGGGGGGGTATGTAGATCATGGGGGGGTGGGAGGGGGAGAGAGAGGGAGGGAATGTTTGAGGCAGCAGGGTAGAAGAGCAAACTGAATTTGATTCACAGCCAGGGATGGCTGAAATGGACACCATGCTTTAATTTGCATCTCACGAATGGCTAGCGATATGGAGCATTTCTTCATGTATTTATAGGCTTGTTGAATTTCTTTCTCTGAGAAGTGTGTGTTCATCTCCAATGCCCATTTGTGGACTAGGTCTTTGAATTTTGGGACCCTCATGTTTTTCAGTTATTTATAAATTGCAGATAGAAGACCTTTGTCTGAATACTTATTAGTTAGACTTTTTCAAAATTTGTGGGTTGTCTTTTCACTCTGCTGGTAATTTCTTTTGATGTGCAAAAAATTCTCAGCCTGAGGAGGTCCCAGTTGTTGATTCTTTCAAGTGTTAAACATGCAGCTTGATTTTTGTCCATGAACTCTTTGCCTACCCTGATGTCTTCAAGATTTCCTCCCACTTTCTCTTGCAGGAGATTCAGTGTTTCTTTTTTTAATATTTAGAACTTTAATCTATTTTGACTTTATTGCATGGCAATAGGCCTGGATCAAGTTTTAGTTTTTGCCATGTAGAGAGCCAGTTTTTCTAGCACCATTTGTTAAAGGGGCTATCTTTCTTCCAATAAACATGTTTGGCCCCTTTGTCAAAAATAAGGTTGTTGACTGTGTTTGTATTTGCTTCTGTATTTTCTAATCTATTCCACTAATCCTCAGGTCTATTTTATTTTTGAAGTGAACACTGCTAAGGCCACCCAGAAAGAGCCAGGTGCTACTGACAGGCCCTTCCAGATGTGTCTATGTGTAGGCTGAAAAGCTCAAGAGTACCTGTTTGCTCCTGAGGAGAGAAGCCAAAGAGATTGTAAAAGGAGTGGAAAGTGGCTGAGACCATGGCAAGGCCGACCATCAAGCATTACCACAGAGCAGAGCAGCCCCGTGAACGTCAAAGCTCGGACCAAGGGCCATAACCACACCCACATAAAGGAGAACAGTTAGGAAGACGGAGGTGGAGAAAGCAAAGGGATGTCTTCTCAAAAATTTTCCTGAACAAGGAGAGAAAGTGAAGTCTTTCCTTATGGGCGATGGTGCACAACGAGCAGCATAAACATTGCCTTGCACCCAACATTGTCCAAATGGTATAGCTTGAAGTTCAGCTGTTGCCCACTGCCCTAAGCCAATTTTGTGGCATCACAGCTGGGATTTAGAATGCCCCTAAAATGTTCAGGTTAAAGCTTTGGTCTCCAAGTGGGCTCTAGTGGAAGGTGGGCCTTATGGGAGGCCGAAGGAGGTCACTGGGGAAATGCCTTTGAGAGGGATCCTGAGACCCTGGACTGTCCTCTTCCTCATTGGTTCCTGACTCACTATTTGGTGCTTTGTTTGCAGCTCATGTTTCTGCCACAAAGTGATACATTTGCCACAGGTTCCAAAAGATGCAGCCACCTGGAGCTTTCAGTGCCATGGGCCAAAGTAAATCTTTTCTCTGTATAAGGTAATTTTTTCAGTTGTTTGTTATGGTAAGACAAAGCTGATTAAAACAGGTAGTGCGGAGCTGTTCCGTTGTTTTGGTGAATATTACCAGAGCTTATAAGCTGGCGAGACTATGGTTTCTTCCCTCTGCCATGATGTCAGCTATCAGCTATGGCCATGAAGTTGCAGTGAATTCTGCCAGTGCTGCCGGCACTTATTAGCACGTGGTCGTTGGCCTGGTCTTGTGCTTCTGCCTCATGATGCTTTTAAGACACCTCGTAAGAAAGGGTTCACACAGGCAGATGTAGCAAAAGGCATGAGGAGGGTGGATGTTTAGTTGGACCAATGTGCAGGATCCTCCATAAAGTGACCCAATATATGATCAAAATGAGAGGTAGGATGGGGGTGGAGACTATCAGGCATCGAAGATTCTTACACTCGCTTAGGCTATAGTGTCGACAGACACAAGGACAACATTGCTAACCCCTTTACATGTTTAAGCCCTGCCTTTTCAGCCCTGAAAAATTATTTCAGATATCCCTTATGGTGAATTAATGAGTCATACAATATAGATTAAGAATTTGATACTTAAAGTGATTGTCATGCTACTTCTGGAGTTGAGGCTTCTGGGTAGGGTCATTCAGACACTAACTAATGCTCCTGGGCTGTGTATTCCTGATTTGGGCTCTTCAAATGTCAACTAATCCACCCTTTAGACTAGTTTAAAACTAATTGGGATGAGCACACATATAGCCATTACACTTCTTCTCCTGGTACGCCTTGAAGTACATTATCAACATTATGACACAAAAAGTCTCCAGATATTTGGACCACTGTGTTATCCCAAGCTGACTTTATGATGCTTTTAAAATTGAAAAATAGTCTTGAAAGCCAGTGAAAACAGGTTTATTCATGAGTTGCTTGGTTCAAACTGTGAGCCTGCTGTCAAAATAGAGGCGGGTGAGCTGAGACAGGTTGTTGCTCGAAATATGTTTCCTAGATTGTATTTCCCCAATTTCTGTGTGTGTGTGTGTGTGTGTGTGTGTGTGTGTGTGTGTGTGTGTGTGTGTGTTTTACTCTGGTGTTAGTTATTTGAGGAACCAGAAATAAGCTATTAAAAATTATGTCAGAAACACAAAATAAAATGGGGACATCCCTGCCAGCTGCAGCTGAGCTCACAAAGGTAGGAATATGGAGCCTAAGGACTGCAGCCACTCTCCCCAGATGAATTTGCTGTGCTGTTTCTTGCCTCTGTTGTTCAGACTCTGTCATTTTGAGGATCAGCAAGCAGAGCTCATTGCTGTTTATTTCTGCAAACGCAGCATGGCCTGGGATTCCTGGAGTTGGGATGCATACATTCTTCTATGAACTGAGTAATTGCCTGTCCGGTGATATTTTCCAAAAGGTGCTGGGATGGGAGAATTAACCTGAATCCTTATTTACATGGGTTGGATATTAATGGGAGTTACGAAATAAGGTTTATGGAAACACTTTGTCAACTGTAAAGAACTATTTATTTTCCATTAGTATTATCATGAGCAGTTTCTGCATAAACCCATTCTCTGCGCATTCCAGCTACTTGGGTCTATTTCATTAACATAAAATATATGCCCATAGATCAGAACTTCCTTAAAGTCTTATTTAGTCAATCAATAGATCTATTTTGTTTTATTTTATTTTATTTTTTATGTATTTAATACAGGGTCTAGAGGGTCTCATTATGTAATTCGGACTCCTAGTGCTGATCATGTTTTCAGCCTCCCAAGCCCTGGGATTACAGGCCTGCGCCACCACGCTCAGTCTCAGTCGCCATCTCAGTGCACCTGGGGTGGGGCTGGCATCGAATCCGGGCTGCTGTGCTCTGCCTAAGCAGGCCTTTCATGCTGCTGAGCTACTGGCCAGCCCAACAGATCTGTTTTGAGCATCTACTCGCAGCTATGTGCTCAACACAAGGACGAGCTATGGTTGGGAGAAAGGAAATAGGCGCAGGTATGTTTTGTGAACCAAGCAACGTTTGCTTAGGTACGAAATTGCCATTTGGTTTAAAAAATTAGAGAAGGTGAGTTCTGAAGGCCAGGTGTCTCAAGGGGTTCATTTTCATTTAAAATGCTTTTTCCATTTCGCCTTCCCATTTCTTGGGAGTTGGAAGTAGACATCTGGGATACATTAGGCGCTGCTTCCATTTTCATTTTCTTGACTTGTTTCTCAGAATTTTCCAGGGCCATGTGAGCAATCGGGAGTTTGGTGTTTGCTTGATTTATGTCTGTTTCTTCCCTTCCCTCTAACAATCACCTTAGGTCATTTGATTTCCTGCTGGAACAGCAGTGCCTCAGGATGGAGCCTTTTGCCTTAATCTTTTACAATCGGCTCCAAGCCATTTCCCGCTCTGCTCTTTGGTGCTTGATAAATCTTCTGTTGATTTAGTGACAGCTCTCAGCCCAGTTGAAATCTCTATGTCCAGAAAGAGATGGTAAGGTTGGAAATTTTCCTGAGTGGACACTCGAGCGTCTCCCTAGGTGGGCGCCTGTGAGTGTGTGTTATGTATGCTGCAGGGTAGTATTGGGAAAACCAGGTGAATCTGAGTTCTCTCTTCCTGTTGGATTCCCATTGCTCTCCGTAATTTCTGCTGTAAGGCTTCTAGATCTAAGGTATTTACTGAGAAAACCCAGCAAGTACAAAGCCATTATAGTAACTTTAAACGTTTTTCTTTAAAAAAAAAATAAGACCAACAGCAGCTCACACTACTAAACAATGGTTCTTCCAGAGTACACTGCAAAGTGCAAAGTTTATTTTTGCAAAGCAATGTTTAAGCCACATAAAGCCTCTTCTGGCTTCTTTCCTCATCTGCATGACCGGGTAGGGAATGGAGGGAATGGTATCTACACTGGAGTAGCACTCTGGCTCCAACCCATGGGAGCATGTTTGTCTTAGGAGATCACCAGGACAAGTCTTCCTCAGACTCTTACTGGGTTCTGATGTCCCTCCACCGCCATCCCCAATGCACGGAGTCTTCAAGAAGCCAGGCTTTCCTGCATACCTAGGTCTCAGGGTGCCTCCTGGATGCTTCTTTGTGACTAGAGATCTGGACAATGACCACCTCAGGTGACCACCAGGTCAGTCACTGAGCTCAGCACTCATCGCAGCCCAAACTCATCTTATTACCTCATCTGCATGATTATTTGGTACCTCCCACCTCAGCCAAAGCTGCCAGCTCCTTCCGGGTAGGGATCTTGTAATGCATACTCTGCCCAAAGAGGACCTGGTACACAGTAGACACTCAGTGATTACTAGGTGAGGGCCTGTGAATTTTCCTAGCCCCTGCCTTTCAATCAGGCCCAGCAGAAAGGCATTCTGAACCAGCGAATGTGGATTTCTCCAGGCTGCTCTCTACTTAGCAGCAGGGAATCCAGAAGAGGTTCTAGCACCCTGAAAAATGTGATCCTACTGAGTCCCACCATGGACTGGATCATGAATGTGGATCCCTGGCTGGACAAGCAGCGGGATGAGGGGAGAGCCAGGTGATCCAATGATACCAAGATGGCACAAGGCAGGGACAGTGAGAACTGAGGACGGCACAACCTGAGAAAGCGACCAGCAGTACACCAACAGTGTTAAAGAGAAAACCAAGCCATTTTATTTATAGATTACAAATAAATGCAGACTCATGGTTCAACGAAAGCAAATGGAAATAGAGAGGAAAGCTAGCATGACACTCACCACTTAGCTACAAGCACTGTGAGCCGTTTGATGGGCTGCTTTTCAGGACCGTTTCTTTATATCTTACTGTATCACAGACTGTGTACCAGCGTCCCGCCTGCTTCTGCTTCACTTACTGCTATTTGAAAAAAAATCTTTCTTTTTCACTTAGTGTCATTCAAATTCTTTGAAAAAAGTCATTTTTATCAGCGACATGACCTTCCAGCTTATGGTTAAATCACAAGGGTGTGTGCTGCCCGTTTTTTCCTGATTTTTCCAGTTAAACCTGAGCCAGTGATGGATACCATGTGCATGCGCTGGATTGTTAGGTACAGTGCCAGAAGAAGAGCAGCGGGGCCAAAGCCCAACCACCTTTCACGGACTTTGAAGCATGGTGCCAGAGTGATTTTCAGAAAGGTTGTCATAATTTTCAGAGTATGTCTATCTTGAGACACCTCCTAGAATAGTGGTGCATTTGCTGGTTCTAAAAAGAGTGGCCCTGATGTGGTTTGATGCAGAGTCCCTTCCTCCAAAAAGCACACTCAGTTTAGATTTCTCCCACTGTCTGAGTTTATCCACGCTCTGTTCTCCTGCAGCAGCTCTGGGAATAGCATCAGGATGACTTCGGAGTCTCCAGGGTGCTGTAAGTGGGTGGCAAATGCATTGTGCCCATGACTGCAGCAGAGTTGCCCATGGGGCACAGTTCTGCCTGCTGATGCCAGGAGGCACCAGGTGGCAGATCTCATGCAAAGAGACACACTTGGTAGCAGTAGTTCCATCTCCCAAGGTTTGCACTAAGCATCAGCAAATCTGGTCTGTGTTTTAGGCAGAATGGAATTTCCCGATAGCACGCTGACCAAGACAGCACAGTTTCAATTTTCCCTTCCTTCTCCTGAAGCCTTTGGATACTATGGAAGTATTTGGGTTAAACAAATGATTTTAAGGTCCTCTGCACCTGATTTAAAACTGCTCCAGTCCTGGCAACAACGTGATTTGACCAGGAGGAACTGCAGCAGTGCCGTCCATCAGTCCCGAACAGACTCACCTCAGAGCTAATTAGATACTTCACGCCACAGGGGAAGCCAGAGTGCAGAACTAACTTTGTTGCTCAGTCAGACCTAAAACTGAAAGCTACATGCACCTCTTAGCTTCACATTTGGTGTTGGCCTCATGTTGTCCTTGATAGACTTCATCCGACCTCTGGGACTCAGGGAGATGGCTCTAGGGCATCCATGGATACCCATGTCTGCAGCTGCCAACCTCCAGTATCATAAGACGGGGTAACACGTGCATTGATTCTACACACAGCCATATATTTTAATTACCTCTAGATAACTCATAACATCTAATGTAATGTAAATGCAATTTAGATCGTTGTTGCACTGTATTGTTTGAAGAATAATGACAAGAACGCAAAAGCCTAAGCACGTTCACTTCAGATGCAATCTCCCCCTGAATATCATGGATCTGCATTGCACTGAATCCACTGCTATGAAAGCCTGTCTACTGAAGAGTGGATATATATACACAGAGGGACACCCACCGCTTTGTCCTAGGTACAAAGGGTCTTTCTGAGAACACTTTGCAACTCTAAGGTTTTCTATTCTACAGGCAGACTTCGTTATCCAATTTGAAGGAGATATAAATGAAAGTATCCGTAAGGAAACCGTGTAGCAAGCGTGATTCTGCAGTTTGGCCATGGCCTATCATGGTCAAGGTTAGGTCCCTAGGTCTCAGTTTTCTCATTTGTAAAACGGGTACAACAGAGCTTGCTCTGCAGTACGGACAGGACCCAGGACCCTGGGATACAAACCCACCTTTTCCTTTATCTAGCGGCCAGGCTTTGGGAAGAGGCATCTGATGCACATTTGCCCAATGTGGCCTTTCTTTCGCCCAGCGTGGCCCGGCGTTCGCCAGGACTGAAATTGCTATACTGCGCTGCACCGACAAGGGGCAAGAGTGAGCGCGTGGCTCAGTGCTCAGCGACATTTCTAGTCTTTTACAACACTCCCTCTCGTTAGGATGATTCTTCCGGAGCAGAAGCTTTCTTTCGTGGTTGGGAGAAACGAAGCCTTTTTTTTTCTCCTCTTGCATTATGAAACTAAAACCCATGTAGCATGCCTGTCCGGACTTGAGTCTGTTACGCTGTGTGACTCTCGGAAATCCTTGCACCTCTCCGAACCTCTGTTTCCTGTAAAAATGGGGTGCGTGGGCAGGTGACATTAGAGTTCCTTTCAGAGTTGCAATTTTAAAATTCTATAAGGATTGGGGAATAAAATCTTCAAGTTTATATTTAATTTCTGCATGAAGGGGAAAAAAGCCTGCTATTTTAAATTGGCCACTTGGGGTCGCTAGCAACCTAAGAGACTGGCTGGCGGGGGCCGCAAACCCGTGCGCCCAGGAATGAATTCTGGGGGTGGTTTATGAAATTTTCTTTTTTTGGCTCTCCCGTGAGTTCCAGAATTCGCCAGAAGACTTGATCGCATCATTAGCTTGGGACGGACCGCCAGCGCGTGCGGTGTCTGCGTTAAGAGCGGGACCGCGGGCGGAAGCCCACCCCGAACGAAAAGAAAAAAAAAGAGAAGCAAAATCGGGGCGCCGCGGGCTCCCCCTTGACTGCAGCTCTACTTGCCACCCGCGGTGGCTAGGCCGATTCTCGATTTGCTAAGTAAAGTCTTGCAAAGTTGAGCTGGGCGGTTTTATAAACCTCGCCTGAAGCACGGAGCGCACCTTAGTCTCCTAGAATTCGGGGTCTCCGGGCAGCTTTCCGGGTGGCTTCGCGAGTCGCCACGGCGGGGCGGGGCAGCTGCGAAGGCTCTGAAGGACTCGGGGCAGGGAGGGGTGGGTGGGATCGCTGAGCGAGAAATGAACGGAAAGGAAATAGAAATCCGAGGGGCCCAGCGCCATTGCCTGGGAAGCGCAGAGCTGCGGCTACAGCCGCTCCCGGGATCCGCAGCACCTCGGGCAAGTGTCTCACGGGGCACCAACTTCGAGTTCCTTTTGTCCCTTTGCAGACCCTGAATTACTGATAATTCTGCTCATTCCGCTCCACTCCCTCCGTAGTTCGGGAAACTGTCAGCGGGGAAACGGCCCTCGAGGCTTGGGGCCGCGCTCCCCTCGGGCTGGGACGGCGCAGGGCACGGTGCACTCCCGCGGCGTTGCCTTGTAACATACGCTAAATATCGATTCACCGCAGGTGCCGTTCTTAAAGTCTTGGGGTCGGGGAGCAGCTCCAGAGATCTTCGATTTGTGTTTTCTTGCAAATGAAAGGGTTGGTGTTTTTGTCTCGTGGCTTCCCGGTCCCCACGTAGAATCGCAGAAACTCCAGGCAGCGGGAAGAGTAAGGGACAGTGGGGCAAGGGATTGGATATGGGGCCGCCTGGGGTCTCCGTAGCCTGCCTCGTTTGGGCATTCCAGCGTTCAGCAAGGCGCAACTTCCAGGGACGTTTGCCTAGGACAATTGCAGGGCAGATAGCGGGCCCAAGTTTGAATGTGGTCAGGGTTGGACTTAAATCCCAGGCAACACATTTACCTGTTGATGTCACCTCTTAGGGGCACAGAGGCCTCAATCTGTAAAATGGGGAGAGCAGAAGTGTTTCCCTAAGGTGATGGCTGGAAAGATTGAACAAGGCCATGTGAACACAGGAAATAAGAAACATTAGCTAGTGCCAAAATGTTAATTAAAATAAATTTAAAAGGCGTGAGGGCAGCTGTGTAAGACCTCAGTAAATGCCCCTTCTTGACTGTGCTGCCTGACCTGTGGTGGCCACCTGTGACCACCCAACCCTTGAAGCACGGCCACTTGGACCAGTAACTGCTGTAAGTGGAAAAAGCCTCCCCCCCCAGCCATAGGTACCGCGGAAGGAGTAGGACACAGCTCATTAATGGCTTTGCAGTACTGAGCACACAGTGACATTACAATGCGTTGCGGGTATTGGTTTAAGTAAAATACATCTTCAAAGTTAATTTTGCGCATTACTTTTTTACTTGCTTAAAAATGTGACCTCTAGAAAACCCACAGCCAGACCTGTTGCCTTACATTGTGTTTTCACTAGGCATGCTATTCTTTTCAGTCCTGTCTCTGAACTCAAATTCTAACCCAACCTTGAGATCTAGCTCAAAATACCTAAGAGGGGAACAGCTGGCTTGAAGAGGACCTCCAATCCTAGCTTTTGGAGGAATCTCCATAGTGATTTTCACAATGGTTGCACCAGCTTGCTCTCCCACCAACACTGAAGAAGGGTTCCTTTTCCCTAGAGCCCCTCCAGCATTTGCTACTAGTTGACTTCTTGATGAGAGCCACTCTTTCTGGAGTAAGATGGTATCTTAGCGCCCCAGTGATACATATATCCTTCTATGTTTATAGCAGTGCAGTTGGTCATAGCTAAATGTTGGAAACTGCCTAAGTGCCCATCAACCGGGAAATGGGTAAAAAGATGCTGTATTTTTACACAATGGAGTATTACTCAGCTATAAAAAAGAGATAAATTTGAGGCTTTTACAGATGAGTAGATGCAACTAGAAACTGCATTGGTAAGTGAAATAAATAGGACCCATATGTGCAAACATAGCATATCTTGCTAGTGTTAAAATCTGAAAGAGTAAGTGAAATCTAAAAGGTACAACAGGCACTGCAAAAGGGAAAGAATTTGTTCAATAGGAAGTAAAACTGAGATGAGAAAAAAGGACAAAAGAAAGAGGGAAATACGATAGGTTTACGTGCAGGATAAACATGCAGGATAATTCGGATAACTGCACTGCTGACCTCTGCAGGTCTTTTGAAAAGAGTCATGAATGCTTAAAAATTTTTCTTTTTTATTTCTTATAATTTTTTTCATTGTTTTGTTTTAACCACTGTTGCATATTTATGTCTGGTAACCTAAACAATGAATTTGAAGTTAACATCATGTAATACAGCAACCATTGTTGAATTCCTATTACGTTGTTTAGTGAAATTTTTGTATCATTTCTAATATTTTTATACTTTTTTTTACTAGTTTGTATTCTTTTTTCAAAAAAGATCTAGTTCGAGCTTGGTGGCACTCTGGGGGTGCTCTGGCTGATCTCCCTGCTTTCTCTGAAGCCTCCTGGGGAGTCTGCCATTGGAAGCAATTTAGTAATTCTTTTCAAGGCTGAATTTAGCAAGAAAATCGTGGAACATGTTCAGCTGTCTGGCACATCAGAAACACACAGATACTATGAGTCATATTTTTCTTGTGCATTGCTGGCATCTGGCTACCTAGTTAAGCACTGGCTATTTGCTGTCTTGGATCCTTCTGCGATTTGTTTTCTTTTCTTGTGTGTTTAGTTGTATTAAATATGTCCTCTAAAGACAGGGGCTGCATCATCCATTTCTCCTGGCTCTATTCTAATGCAGAGAGTCCACTCCTCCTGCAAGGACTGGCCATCCACGCATAAAGGCAGAGCCTGTTGATTGGCATCTGGAGGCTGTTTTCCCTCTTAGGCTTTCATTCATAGGCATCAGCATTTTCTGGAACGCCTTTCCACTTCTCTCTCTCTCTCTCTCTCTCTCTCTCTCTCTCTCACGCTGTCTCTTCTCTCTCACTGTCGCTCTTTTGCCTGTTGAAAATTCATCTGCAAGGTCTGTTCACTGTGTGCTGATTGTGCTCTAGTTTTGAGCCTGAACTGTTTTAATCCTCCTAGCCATGCTGAAAAATAAATATCATCATTGCTCTTATTTTACAGGTGAGGAAACTGAGACACAGACAGGTTAAGGAATGCATCCAAAGTTACACAGTCAATCACAGGTTTTGCAAGCTTATGGGAGGTGGATGTAGGATGGGGGAAGACAGGGCCAGAGGCCTTAACAGTGGGCGGGCATAGAGGCGGAGTGTTTGAAGCCGTGAAAGGAAAAAGGAAGGAGAGTGAGAGGAGAAGGATTAGCAGCGGATGTGTGGGAAGTCCAGAAGTGCTTCTAAAATATGCGGACATTAAGGAGAAACCACAGCATAAGCTGAGTGGGATAAACTAAGCAAGATACAGCAAAGCTGAAGGGGAAGGGAAGAGATGCGGAAGGGACGTTGCAAGCCTTGAATCCCGTGGGGCTTCCCCAGGAATAGTGAAGACTATTTGGCGGTAAGCAGGGAACATTGACGCAGGCTGCACACATAGGTCATGGAAACCGTCAACCTATTCAAAGGAGACTGCGTAAAGGGAAACCTAAGGGCAAACTGTAGAGAGGTTTACATAAATTATTTTCAAACAATAAGGCTCGGCCCTCAGGCTTACCAAGGCATGTTTAGGGATCAGTAACAAGGGTGGGTCCAGTCTAAGGTAGGACAGGGAATTACTGCACCCTGGTCCTTGAAGGTGAGTTTTCTGTGTTAAATTATGGTGGACTTTGTGCAGGTCATGGTCCAGGGAGAGTCTTTGTGTTAGCTCTTGGTATCAGGCATGTGTGCAGGGGGCATGCTTGCCGGGCTTTATGTATTTGATTTTCATCTTGGGTTAGGGCTTTGAGACCAGTGACTTCATTTTCATTTAGATAACTTCCACAGAAGAGAGGGCTTTTGTTACAGGCAAAGAGATGTAGGGATGGCATGGCCTTTTTACCATGTCTACATAGATTGTAGATTCCCTGCTCTACTTCTGGCCACCTTTGTCACCCTCCTTATTCCCAGAACCTCCTTTCCTTTCACCCTCCCTTCTTCCTGACACAGCAGGTTCAGCAGGCAAATCTGCATCAAACAAGTGACTGGCTTTGCCTGCCCAGGAATCTGCAGCACTTGGTGGTCGGCTTGGCGCACCCAGGCATAGCCAGTGGGGCCAGCATAGCATGTGGTGCCGGGTATTGAACTCAGGTTCCTGTGCTTGCCAGGCAGGAGCTTAAATTGCTGAGCTATCTCACCAGTCTTCTCTATATTTTTGAACACCATCATTTGTTCCTCACAGTAGCTACTTAATTTCACTCCATCCTTAGCCTGGACTGTGAACTTGTCTTTTACCTTCCTCCTCGCTTAATTCTTTTAACTCCTCCCTTAACTCTTTTAACTGTGTGGTTCTTCTCTGTTCTTTTCTATAGATGATTCCTGGATTGGCCAGGGAATCCCTCTCATATATGTATTTTTCCAACCTCAAAGTACACCACTTGATGAGCACTTATAGGACAGAAGGATATAATATTTATACTCAGATTTGTGTTCCTGGAGGTCAAAGATATTTGGTTTTACATTCTTTTATTAGTCTGTTTGTTTTGCCACCGCCTATTCTGTCTTTGAACAGCTTGTACTATTTACAAATTTCTTCCCAAAGTGTGTTTTAATGTGTTCACCCATGGGCTCCAACCACTGGCCCTGGGTCTAGAGTGAAGCCCAAGGACGATGGCGGGATAACCAAGTGCAATTCAACCTTGCCTGTCACTTGCTGCTGGCCTTAGCCGGACATACCTGCCACTTCACTGTCTGTTTTGGTTCCTCCTCTGTAAAGCAGTGACAATGATACTGTGAGAACTCCCTAGATGTTAGTTATCATCACCACCAGTCTATTATTATTATTATTATTATTATTATTATTGTTATTATTATTTCATTCCTTATCTGAAATGCTTGAAAGCAGAAGTGTTTCAGATTTTGGATTTCTATGGATTTTGAAGCATTTGCATGCACCTAATGAGGTATGTTGTAGGTCATATCCATGGTTAAACATAAAATTCATTCATGTTTCCTACATATGGTACCCATATATGCTAAAAGTAATTTTTTTTACATTGTTTTTAGTGACTTGTGGTTTGCCCGCACCCTAACATGAGGCCCCATGTAGAATTTTCCATTAGCAGTATCATAGCAGTGTTCAAAAAGTTTCAATTTTCAGGGCATTTTGAATTTTGGATTTTGGATTTTTTTTTTTTTTTTTTGTACTTTTGAGAAGGCTCTACAGGGTGTTCAGGGTCTCCCTATTAGATCAGACTTTATGCCTGCTTAGAGTCTCCCGAGAGCTGGGATTACAAGTGTGTACCACCGCACTCAGTCTCAGTTGCCATGGGGGCAGAGCTGGCATGGCAGGGCCAGGGATTGAACCCCTGGCCCCTGTGACTGCTTGCAGGCACTTTAATCTGCTGAACTATTTGACTGGCCCTGGAGTTTGGACTTCTGGGTTAAGAATGTTCAACCTGCACTTGCTGTGGCCATTATCAGCCAGAGGCTGGGCTTACAACGGCCTTGCATCATGTATGTTGAGTCCTCACTTTTTAGATGCTCCCAAGAAAAAGGAAAGGCGTGCTTTTAAGTCTAGCGCACACTCCTGTAAGCTAGTGCTTGACGGAGGCTTGATTACATCGCTGTGGTGGTAAAGCTTTCATTTATGCAGCCAAAGGTGTTCCCTACATTCTGAGGATGACATGACAGTTATGTTGACAGATGTTAAGAGAGAGGTACATGCAGGGAAGAGGGCATGCCAGCGGGGGTGACCACGGCATCTAGATGTGACACATGCTTCTCACCTGGCAGTGGTGTCCAGTGGCCAACAGTGTCTCCACCAGGGTTGAAGAATTTCCCTTGGGAAGCTCACAGTGTCTCAACCAGAGAAAGAAGACAATTGTCACCAGGAAAACGAAGTAGGTGACACATCTGGTTTTCTTCTTCCCATTGCCACAACTGGGGACACAATGGGTGTGCACTGTGTGGCAGATAGAAATAAGAAGAGTGTCCTACGGGGGACGTTGGGGACACTTAGCAGCCCTCATCCCAGCTGTCCTCATGCCCCAGGGTGTGGGTTGTGCACAACATAAAAGCGTGGTCTGAGGTCTCAGACTACTGCTACTGTGCATCCTTAGCCATTCTGTAATGGGAACAAAAAGAGAGGGGCGTACTGGGGACAATGACATTCCCTTCCGCACTGAGCAGGGATCTCAAAGCAACCAAATGGATACGAGCGACTGACTCACATTTCCTTCTGACCACATTGCTATGTGGTCCACCCGGCAATTAATCAGTGCCATGTCCTAAGAGCACTTAGTTGTGCCCGGAACCCACACTCAAGGTGACGACTGATCTGTAGGGCTTTGAGCGGAGAACCTACTGCCAGTCTATTTGTTTAAGAATTTTGATACTGGCTTCTGTTTGGTTAATGGGCAAAACAAATGCATAATTTGGCCACTTAAAACAATTATCACACATTGGAAATTTTTATTTTCATTTTACAACATCAGGATATCCTGCTACATCAAATCCACCGGTGGGTTTTTGAAAGTGAGTATAACAAACCATAAAAAAATGTTGAGAAAATCCACTTTTAGGGTTTTCGATTCATGCCGCTTAATTGTTCCTCCAGTTCCACGATAAGGTGAGGCTGGCCCTCGTGTCACCGGAGGGACTGTCTCCTGCTGTTATTTTTTCCATCCTCATTTACAATGATTATGTTATCAGGCTAGCCAGGCAAAAGGGTGGAGCAACTATAATTTCAAAGCAGGATTAGGTTGAAATAACGAGGTCACCAAGTTGTGGTTACCAAGGCAACGTCACATCTAAGAATATGGGATGCTTCTAGGAGCTGAGGCGAAGCCTTGAGCCTTTTTCCCCTGCATGCACGAAAACCATCCACTGCCTAGATAAAAATTGCTTATTAATTGCTTTTAGATACACTGTATTCTTAAGAACTAGTTTCTAAATGGTAGCCTGATTTAAACTTGAGTTTCAAAATATTTTCTAATCTATAACAAATGTCAGAATAATCAACTGGACCAGTGCTGTCTTTTCCTGTTTTGGGATTCACATTTACTTTATTTTTTTTTCAAGTTTATATCATTGTTTCTTTTCCCTCCCTCAAGTTCTTCCTCCATCTTTTCTCCCTCCTTCCCTCCTTCCTTGCTTTTTATTTCACTATACCAGGAAAAAAGGCAGGAGAAAAAAAAGTGAGAATTGAAGGTTAGGTGCTTGGGTCTGATTTAAGATTGACGACATTTTGACAAGTGATGAAACCCGTCGCCTACACCCACAGGATCCGTTTCCCCCCCTGAAGGAAGCTGAGCTCAAGGGGGAAGAACGCTCTCTATTGTCTTCTCCAATTTCAGTCCACCCTTCGAGGGGCGGGCGGATGCCAGAGCAGGCAGGAGGGGGCAGGCGCTGCCACCTGGCTTCTGATCGATATCAGCGATCGGTCTGAACAGTCCCCTCCAACTCTCTTTTCTTTTCATCTGAACTCATTTCTCTGTTTGAATTTCTCACAGAAAATATCTTTGACATTTTTCATTTTACGAAAGTCAGGCTTCTTTTAATATGGGCTTGTATGTGTGAAGCATGGATTTTACATAGGTCTTTTTACAAAAGAACATTTATGACCTATCCGTGAAGCACTGGGCCTGCTGCTTGGTGACGGGAACCCTCAGCGTTACAACACGACTATTCTTTAGGACGTGTTAACTGGTCACCTTTGGCCCTGCTTTTGCATAAGGAATATAAAGTGTGCTTTCCAACAGGACTGGGCCAGTGGCCATATTTTCACTTCCTGCAAATCCGTGTCCCAGATTCTCACGGCCTTGTGAATGTCTTAGGCTTCAGCCTAGACAGAAAGAAAGCAGAAGCTTCCAGAACCTGCCGGGTGTGGACTGGCGGTGCGGCTGTGTGAGCACGGGCCAGCAATGCTGCTGCTTCTCTGATCTTCACAGGCCAGAGTGAAGACTGCGTGGCCTGCTAAGAAAATCTCCCATGGCAGTGGTGTGTCATGAGAAAACTCAGTGACGCACTACTAGGACCTAGAAATAAACCCGTTTTCAAGAATAATGGAGGATGTATAAGACGTTAACCCTCATCCTGCTAATTATTCTCCCTCTTTCACTTTCCCTGCATTCTGCCAGAATAGTTTTTCTGAAATGCAAATCAATTCATATCACATCCCTCCTTTACTGGGTTCCATTATGTCCCTCCAAAATTCTTGTCCAAGTGGAACTTGTGAATTTGATTTCACCTGGAATTAGGATCTTTTCAGAGGTAATCCAGGCAAGATAGAGTCACTCTGGATCAGCATAAGCTCTGAATCTGGTGACTGGTGTTCCTGCACAGGAAGTAGGCAGAGATTCAAATTCACAGAGAGGAGAGGCAGAGGCTGGCGTGCTGTGTGGGTGAGTCAGGGGACAACAGAGTTAGCTGGCAAATGCCAGAAGGGAGGAAGGGGCCAGGCGTCTGCCCTACGACCACACGGAAGTCTGCGTTTCAGCTCGCAGCCTCTAGAGCTGGAAGCGGATACTCTTCTGTTGGTGCAAGCTCTGCAGTTGGTAATAATGTGTTATGGCAGCCTTAGGAAGCCAGTGTACCCAAGAATCCTGTTGTCGTCATGCCAGTGAGGTCCAGGTGCCTTGCTTGCTCTCCTCTGGCACCTGCTGACCTGCAGGTGCTAGCACAGGAACTTCTCTTCAGGGGTCCTCCGGGGACCCCTGCACTGCACCCTGCACTCTTCCGTGTTCCTCAGCCTTTCCCCAGTGGTTTCTTTGAAGGGCACAGCCCTTCCTCTGCCAGTGTGAGGCACTCAGGGCCTGGCCTTCCCCTTCTGGCCCCGTGTCCTAGTAGGCCACCTGGTACAGGGCAGCCACGCAGCTAGTGTGGGCTGAACGATACAAAGGTGAGAGTTGGTTGGGGCTGTTGAGGGTTAGCTCAGTTGTTTAAGTACCTGCACGGGCAAGCCCAGTCAGGCTCAGGGTGGTAGATCCGCAGCACCGAATGCCTTCCCAGACCTGCCCTGAATGTAACCTTGAGCCAATCAATAAAATAAAAAAGTAAAATAAAATAAAATAAATAAAAACATAAAAATCTTCCAGGTTGGCCTGACAGCTCAGCAGACTAAATGAATGCCTGCTTAGGCAAAGCACAGCGGCTGGGGTTCGATCCCCAGTGTGCGGTGCCGGCCCCACCTTTGGAGCGCACTTAGATGGCATGGAGACTGGGCATGGTGGTCCGCGTGTACCTGTAATTCCAGCACTTTGGGAGGCTAAAAGCAGGAAGACCACCACAGGTCTGACCTGTGCAGTGAGACCCTGTAGACGTTTTCCTAAAATACAGACCCCCCCCCCCCCGAAAAAAGGGTAGCTGAGATTTGGAAATGTTGAGAAATTCAGAGATAAATTAGTCACTAATTTGCAATTTCAATGGCTACTGTTAGCCAAAATTGAAAGGGGAGTACTGTTTCCGAGAAATCTATACCTGAAATACCGCCTTTCTATATTGTACTGCTTACCTTTAGCTAAAAATTAATATGTGCTCAGGATACAAAATTGTTTTCCTTACATCTTAGAACCTTGTTTCCCACACCATCTCTAGCAGCAGTTATTATGAATGCTGTGCAGTTTTTTTTTTTTTCCACTTAGAATGTAGCTTGGAATTTATTTCACACTGGGCATGTAAGTATACATAACTCACAAATTTTTATTGTCTACTTGATGTGCTATTGTATGCAGGCTGACTGTAGTACGATCACCCCATCCCCTACATGCTGATATTGGGGATGTAAATAAATGGTTTCTTTTTTTTTTTTTTTTTTTTTTTTTTTAATGATACTAGGATTGAGTGCAGCACCTTTGCAGTGAACTATAATCCCAGCCTCTTTTCTTTTCATTTTTCATTTTTCATTTTGAGAGAGTTTTGCTAAATAGACCAGCTGGGGCTTGAACTTGATATGTTCCTGACTTGGCCTCCTAGAGTGTTGGGATCATTGGCACACATCTCTAGGCTTGAAGGCTTTCTGCCTTTTGATATTATAGACAATGCCACTGTAGGCTCCAGCCATGGTGTACATCCCTAACGGGGCTGCGCCCTTGAGAGCATTATTATGTAGTCAGACTCTCATCCAACCACAGATGGATTGGAGCTGGCCAGATAGCTTAGCAGACTAAGGTGTCTGCTTAGGTAGATTGCAGCGGCCAGGGTTTGATGCCCAGAGTGCCATGTCACCCGGTCCCCAGAGCACACTGAGGCAGCAATTGAGACTGGGTGTGGTGGCGTGTGTCTGTAATCTCAACTCTTGGGAGGCTGAAAACAGGAGAATGGCTACAAGTCCAATCTACATAGTGAGATCCTGCCAGTGGTTCTCAACCTGTGGGTCTCCACTCTGGCGGGGTTCGAATGACCACAACACAGGGGTCACCTAAAGCCATTCCGAATCATAACTGCAACAAAATTACAGTTTTGAAGTAGCCACCAAAATTATTTTTTTGGTTTGGGGTCAACGCAACATGAGGAACTGTATTGCGGGTTCACGGCATTAGAAAGGTTGAGAACCACTCAACCTGTGTTTAGTGTTTTTAAAGAGTCATCCCTGTGCTTTCTGTAGTGGCTGCATTCGCTGCACCCCCCCCAACACTTGCAAAGGTGTAGACCCTGTACTAAATACATAAAACAAATCACAGATGGATTAAATTATATCATCAGTTACAGAAAGAAAAGAAGTTTGATAGAAAAAATTTATAAGCATAAATAACAAGTCAAATCACTAGTGGAGTGGCTTGTTTATTATTATTTTTTTGTCCCATAACTGTGTATTTTTAAAAATACAAGTTAAGCCAAAAAAATCTAAAGAAAATCACTCCTAAGCAAGAAAATAGACAAATATACTAAATTTTTAATAAGGCAAGACACCCAAATAGACGTTTCTCAGAAGACATGCAGGCATCCACAAGGGTGCAATGCCATTAACTGGCAGGGAAATGAGGACTAAAAGCACAGCACCATGTCGTGGTGGTTGGGTGGGTTGCTGCCCAAAGACAAAAGACAGTAAGACGTGGTGAGGATGGGGAGAAAGGGGGGCCCCTGGCGAGTGTTGGGGGGAATGTAGTGAGTGCAGCCACTACGGAAAGCACAAGGGATGGCTCTTTAAAAACACTAAACACAGTTACCAAATGATTCAACAGCACCACGGCCAGGTGTGCATTCAGAGGCAATAACGTGAGTGTGTTGAAGAGGTGCGAAACTCCGTGTTCGCTCCAGTGTTATTCACAATAACCCAAATGTGAGAACGAATTACGTGTCCATCAGTGGATGAGTGGATGAAGAAAACTTGGTGTGTGTTGGCAAAGAAATGGTATCCAGTCTTGAAGAGGAGAGGTGCCATGTCATTGAAACAACACAGCTAGATCTTGTAGTGTAATCCCAGAATAGTTGAAAACAAGCTGTATTTAATTACACTCATTTCTCAATATCCTCAGAGGATCAGTCTAGCACCCCCAAGCATATCAAAACTCATGGATGTTTAAGTCCTTTATAAAGGATGGCATAGTGTTTGCCCATAACTTATGCAATTCTGTCCTACACTTTAAACCATCCCTAGATTACTTATAATACCTAGTACAATGTCAATGCTATTTAAATAGATTTCATACTGCATTGTTTAGGGAATAAGGACAGGAATAAAGTCTGCATAAGTTCAGTCTAGATGCACTGAAATTTTTTTTTCAGTCTGCAGTTGATTGAATCCAGGAAACAGAAATCCCTGGATATGGGGGGTTGACTGTATTGTATACTTGAAAATTTGCTGAGAATAGATTAAAAACACTCTTACTATAAGAAATAAGCACATGGGCTGCTAGATACATTAATTAGCATGACATGATCATTTCAAAATATATGCCGATATCACATTATATATCATAAATATATACAACTTAAAAAAATCAATTAGACCTTAAGAAATTCTGAGAAAAAAGAAAATATCTCCTACATAAATGGTGAAATTGTCATTCCAATTATTATAATTATTTCCTTTGTCAGCCACATGGTTAATTCTGATATTAGTTAGATTTTTAATGATGCATATTAAAGAGGAAAATTAAATTAAGTAAAAATGAAGTACTGAAAATAATTTTGCATTTTTAGCACTTAAACGCAAGCAAAAATCTGCTTGTGTTTTAGAAAGGTTTAAGTAATCATTATGTGTTTACTACATTAGTTTTATTTAAAAAGTAAGACTTGAGCAGAATTGGGAAAATCATACAATTAAGATTCAAAATGTACAACACAATGCTAACTGAAGGCTCAAGTTATTTTTATTTATTTATTCACTTATTTTTGTACTTTAGGGTGTTCAGGGTCTCGCTGCTATATCAGACTCCTCTTGATCCATCTGTTTACAGCCTCCCAAGAGCTGGAATTACAGGCGTGCCCCACCACATCCAGGCTCAGTTGTTGTCTCAGTGCACTCCAGGCTCGGGGCTGGCACAGCAAGCCCAGGGATTGAACCCTGACTCCTGTGCCTGCTTGCAGGTGCTTTAGTCTACTGAGCTATTTGGCTGGCTCTTCAAAATATTTTTAAATCAGAAAAGGAAAGAATTTATCATGTGAAAAAAAATGAAGAACCTTGTAGCATTCTGAGAGATAAAAAACCATATAGAGACAGCCTAGTTTTAAGTTCAAGGAGCACAAGTAAACTTAATTCATGGACCATTCATTTAACACTTATGGTATGCATAGTTATAAAGTCTGTCAGAGTTGACTGTAACTGGAAAGAGCTAGAATTTGCAATTCATTTATGTAAAAGGACAAGAGCTGCTTTACTCTTTGGAATTTTCTATTGAAAAGAGTGAAAATTACTAGAAGTCACTTTTGCCTTAAATATATGCTACCTTTATGTAGTGATTCATCTTTGGAAATTTATTCTAAATGGGACAATCCTCACTCTCAGAAGAGAGGGGGAAACATACCCTCCTTATAGCTAAAAATGTGGAGCAGTTGGGAAAAGCAGAGAGAGAGAGAGAGAGAGAGAGAGAGAGAGAGAGAGAGAGAGAGAGAATGAGAGGATTCATTTCTTTTCAATTTTTTGTTTGCATTTTTTTGAGGGGATTGCAGTACTTCGCAAATCTGAGCTGGAGAGACATTCTTCTGTCTGCTTTCTGGTTCCTGTTCCTTGTTTGCCACTTTTGTTATTATTTATATGCCAATCTGGACACAGAACTCAGCCTTCTCACTGATGACACAAGGGTGTGTGTGTGTGTGTGTGTGTGTGTGTGTGTGTGTGTGTGTGTAGGATTCACTGGAAGAGCCATTTGAAAGCCAAGGCTCATGGACACAGGTGCAGAACCACCATCTTTCCTGGGTTCATCTGACTGATCTATCCTGGGGACCCTCCTGGGTTTCCTTTCTTGGTTTCTGTCTTCCCTATGCCCGGGGCCTCCCTCCTTCCTCTCTCCTCTCATTCGACCTCTTCACAGCACCGAGTGCGTTTATCTCTTCACTTCAGTCAAGGTGGCAGCTCTTTCTTTGAACTGTTGGAGTCCATCGAGTTGCCACACACCTCTTATAGATCAGCATACCCCAATTATCTCAACAAGAGATATTTCTCCAAAGAAAATTCCTTCAAGAGAAAAGTTTGCAGCACACATTTAAATGTTTTATTTTGTATACCTTTCTCTATTTTTACCTTATTAGCAAATACTGAAAAAAATCTAAATGAGCATAGATGGGAGAATTTAATTAACCTATATCATGAGATAACCTAGATTATTATTATTATTTTTCCTTTTTATGTATTTGGTACAGGATCTCACTACCCAGCATGGTTTTGTAGTCCTCTTCCTGCTTTCAGCCTCCTCAGCACTGGGATTATAGGAGTGTGCCCCCACTCAGACACCAGCTCAGCATGCCTGGGGGTGAGGCTGGTGTGGCATGCGGTACCAGGGATTGAACTTTGGTCCTTGTGCTTGCCTAAGCAGTCACCTAGTGCCCTGGGCTATCTTGCTGGCCCTAGATTAACTTTTATACAGCCCTCAGGTTATGTTTACAATGATGTTTGCTGATTCCTTCAATAGGTATTTGAGAATCTATTATGTCTTGAAGATTATGTGTTGAGAATATAGCAGTATGAATGAGAGAGACACAGTCTGTGCTACAATCCATCAGGGAGGCAAGATATGAATCTATTTTGCATTGAATAACAAGGCACATGCTAAGAGCAAGTTCTCATGTTGAAGAACTGCAAAAGGAATTGGTAATGCATCCAGAGGATGCAAACTCTGGTGGTTGTAGGTGAAGGGCACACACAGACAGGGATGAGAGCTCTTGGAAGAGGTAACGGGGAGCCAGAAGTTTCTGGGGTGAAAAGGGTCAGACTGACTTTGAGGAAAAGAGGTACCCAAGTCAGAGTGTGGAGAGCAAAGTTAGCATGACACTGAGTCTGCCTGGAGAGGCTAGTGGGGAAGATCCTTGCGAGCCATGTTAACAGTCTGGACCTTTGTCCTAAAAATAGGGGAAGCCTCGAAGGTTGCCAGAAGCAGTCACTTCCCTAGTGACCTTCTCAACAGTGGCACAAAATACCCAGCCCCCGAGCATAAAGAGAACAGTTTTATCATGATTCCTGGCTGTTAGAGGATCTGGTTCATAGTTGCCTGCTCCACGGCAGCCACAGGGCCTGATGGAGAAGCTCAGCTTTGATCCAGGTGGTCAAGAAGCAGGGACCTGAGGGTGGAAGCTGGTGGAGGCGGGGAGCACCTGCCAGGTCCCAGAGTCGGGGATTGGCCTCTTCCACCCAGGCTCTGCCTCCCCACGGCAGTCAGCTGTGGTTGCCAGGTGATCCATCCCCTTCCGATGGGGCATCCCTGTCTCTGAGACTGGTTGGGGGAGTATTCTAGACCTAAACTGAAACACAGGGTGACAAAGACTGAGGGTTTAAAAGACGCCTCGGTCGCAGTGTGAAATCTTCACTCGGTGGCCAAAATCCATACGACACAAGGGATCAATCAGTGGTTGATTAGATACTTTTTGAAGCTTTTCTTCCAAGAGATGGTAGTGTAAACCAGCCGTTTTCAGCCATGGGTGTTTATAGCCTTCAGGATACTTGTGGCAAAACATGCGGACATTTTGTCTAAAGTTAATGACTTGGACTTTCTTTTGATTAACTTCAACAAGTGTATATCTTTCTTACTTCTCTTTAAATTGTCTGTAAGTTAAAGTGGGATTCTTGTAGACAATGTATTGTTGAATCTTACTTTATAATCTACTCAGAAAGTCTCTGTCTTTCAACTGATCTATTTAGAACATTCATATATAAAATGATTATTGATGTAGTTATATTAATGTCCACCAGGTTCATCACTATTTCTGGTCTGCTGGTTTTTTCTTATCTTTTCTACTTTCCTTTTTTTTTTTTTGGTCTTCTCCAGTTTTAATTGAACATTTCAGGTGGTTTCATTTTTTCCCATTCTTAGTATATCATTTATGCTCTTAATTTTTTCTTTTGTAGTTAGTGTAGAGTTTGCAATATAATTTTATGATTAATATAAGACTTCTTTTAAATAGCAATTTAAGACCATACACGTAGTTCAGTGGTCTAAGCGCCTGCTTAGCCAAGCAAAAGGACCTGGGTTTGATCCCTGGTACCACATGCTGTGCAGGCCCCACCCTGGGCACATCAAGCCAGCTGCCGATGCTGGGCATGGTAGTGCATGGCTGTAATTCCAGAGCTGAGGAGGCTGAGACAGGAGCATCAGTACGAGTCTCAGCTGTGTAGCAAGACCCTGTGCCAAACACATAAAATAATAAAAAAATATAGCACTTTGCTTTGTGAATAGTGTTGGTACCTTATAAAGAATATTACCAAGTAATCCCTCCTCACAGTGTGGCTGTCACTCTTGACACTTGTCCTTTAGCTATAATATTAGAATGTATTGTCACAATCATTATGTTGAGTAGTTATCTATTAGTTTCAATCATTAAAAGACAATAAAAGAATTATACTACATTAATGTATTTTTTCTCCAATATCTTTATTATCACTTCTTTATTGTGATTTGATTTTACAATCGATATAATTTTGCTTCTCCTCCAAGAACTTCTTTTAACACTTTTTTTTTTGTAGATGCAATTTGCTGGCAATGAATTTCATTTTGCTGTTTATAAGATTCTAAATAGATAGGATTTTCTTTCAAAGTTTCAAGTATGTACTTTAATCTGTTTTCTTTTTTCTTGGTTTCTGATGGAAATTAGCTATAATTCTTGTCCTTTTTCTCTATAGGTAAGATTGCTTTTTTCCCTTTTAACTTTGTAAAAAACATTTTCCTTGTACTTGAGTTTCTGTAATTTGGCTATTACATAATAAGGTGTAGATTTTTTGAAATTTATCCTGTTTTATGTTCTTTCAATCTCTTAGATTTGTGGGTCAGTATCTGTATTGATTTTGGGATATTCTTCATAATTTTGGCCTCAAATCTCTATTTCCCTTCCTGTGTACAATTGTATGCATATTACTCATGAAATGATTGTCAAATGTCTTTGATATTCTGATCTGATTGCTCACTATCTCGTCTCTTTGTAGTTTTGGGAGAAATTTCTAGTGATGTAACTTTAGGATCACAGAGCCTTCCTTTGGTTATAACCAGTTAATTAGTGATGACAGCAAAACGATTCTTCTTTTCTGCTGTGGTGTTGTTTATTCTAGGCATTTTTTTTTTAAAAAAAACTTATTTATTTGGCACAGGGTCTTGCTACACAGCTTAGAATCGTAGTGATGCTCCTGTCTCAGCCTCCTTAACCCTGGTTTTAAAAAAGTGCACCACCAATCCTGGTTTTGGTGTACCTGGGGTTCTGGGGTTGACAGAGCATGAGATACTGGGGATCAAACTCAGTTCCCTCTGCTTGCTAGGCAGGTGCTTAAGCGACCAAGCTACCTCCCCAGCACTAGACATTCCTTGTATTATTTCTTAGAGGTTCCATTGCTCTGACTGTATTATTCATTGGTTGTGACATGCTGTGTCTGATTTCTCCATGAATGTCTTTGGCATACCAATCAGTTGATTTCGTTGATTATTCTCACATCTGCGTCATATCTGATGCTTGCTTTTGCTCTCCTGACTCAATTTATTCACTCTGTAATTCTTTATTCAGAGCTCCACGGGATGTGATGATGTGTTAAGTCATAGGAAGTGAAGCATACAGGTTGCTGTGACGCTGCTTTGGCTGTAGGTGCCAGGGGTGCCCATTTCCCTGATGTCCTTGCTGACGTCTCCCTGTGACCTTTGGATTTCTCTAAGAACTCAGCACTAGTCCATCATTTACTGTTAGGGTCCCTGGTGATGTGGTGGTAAGAGCTGTGGGGGTGAAGCAATCTGCAGTTAAGCTTTAGTCTCAGTATTTTAGTACAGCTCTGCTCTGGGATTTCACCTTTGTAAGTATTTCTTACCTTTTCTCTCCCTTGCTTAGGTGAGAACAGAAGGCTAGAGGGGCATAGAGTTGGGTAATTTGCCTTCTCCCAGATGAGACAGAGACTGCTTGCTGGTTTTTCATTTATATCAAGCGTGTGTTAATTTTTGTATCACTTATTCTATCTTGGGTTGAAATGGATGAATTAGGTTGAATAATCTCAACTCTGTACATGTGCACATACACTGGTGCCTATTTAATGGTGGGCTTAAGTAAAAGAATTCTGTTCATGGAAAATCTTCCCAGGGACTGTCACTTATTGAGTTTCAGTATGAGCCTGACTCTGCTCTAATCCTTTTGCATGAAATAACATTTGTAGCAACAAGAAAATGATAGCCACACACTAGTATTTTGGCTGTAATTAGAGATGATAGTCTAGAAATTGTTCTTTCTCCTTCTCTGGTGCTTGAATGTGGCCGTGTGACTTCTCTGGCCATGGAGTTCTGGGTGAAAGTGAGACATAGTACTTCCGGTCTGAAAGACGTTCTGGTCTTTCTGCCTCTGGCATGGCAACTGATAATATTCAGGATGGGGTTACTCTCAGCGTGGGTCCCTGTGAGCCTCCATGAACAGAAATCCGCTATTGATCCATGTGTCTACAGCCCGAAGATCTATAAAGCCGAGTTGTTTTCAGCCATGGAAACACTCAGGTTGTTTGTTAACACAGCACGCCCTGACTGACAACAAACATTTATTAAACTCTT
Organism: Myocastor coypus; assembly: GCA_004027025.1. NCBI lineage: Eukaryota > Metazoa > Chordata > Mammalia > Rodentia > Myocastoridae > Myocastor > Myocastor coypus. The sequence continues at coordinate 3,109 of PVJA010006612.1, read as the reverse complement.
GCTATGTCGTAGGAACTTAGAAAGTGCTTTACAAGTGTTATCTCACTTAGTTTTCATAGTACCTTTATGAAATATGGGTTCTTGTCTTCGTTTTTAGATGTGAAAATTGAGACAGCAAATAAGTTGCTCAAAGTAACGAGTGAGGCAAAGTGGCAATTCAAACCCAAGAGGTCTGACTCAACTAAGGGACCATTTTTTTACAGGACATTGAGCCAAACAAGAATTAAATTAATCAACTCTGTCTTCAGTGATATTACCAGGTCATTTGGGAAGAATAAGACAGGTATCTGAAGAATGTAAGTCACAGGTACAAGGTATCACACAAATGCAGGGAAAGACATTTTAAGCCATTTCAATCATGCACTTTTGACAGCAGGACTCAGAAAAGAGATGATTCTTTTATTTTACTTTTAAAGAGAGCACAAATTAAAATTAAAACAAAAAATTACAAGTGATACAGATTTTCACTTAACAAAACAATATGAATATCAGTTTTTGTTGTGATACATAGTGTTATTTTCTAAGCAGTTATTCATATTACCAGATATGTGCATGTAAAATTGGAAGAAGAAAGAAAAAAAAGTGTAAGAAATCAAAAAGACAAAAAGGAGAAACAGAAAAAAGAGAAGAAGTTAAAGAACTGTTTCTTTCCACAGGCCAGAAAAATTCACAGTATAGTTGTCTAAACCATCCTGCTTACAAACATAGATAAATCTTTCTTCGACTCCCCATCTTGCCCTTCTGAACTCAGTAACTCTGTTTGAATAAGTTGATTCCCTTTTCCCAGTGTCTGTCGTACCCTTCAGATTCTGTTTTTCTCTTTCAGGTTCTCACACTAAGGAGATAATACAGTGTTTCACATGTGGGTCTGAAGAGTATGTTCTCTAGTTGCATCCATTTACCAACAAGGCTCAAATTTATCCTATCTATAATATAACAATAATCATTTAAAAGTACTACATCGTCCTTATCCATTCTTCAGTTTATGGACCTCTTGGTTCTTTCCAGAATTTAGCTATAACAAATCGTGCTGCCATAAAAATGGGTGCATATATGTCTCTATTGTATGAGGTTTTCAGTACTTCTGTAAAAATACCCAGAAGGGGAATAGCTGGCTTGAATGGGGTCTCCTACCCTAGCTTTTGGAGGAATCTGCATACTGATTTCCATAGTGGTTGTACCATTTTGCACTTCCTTCAATAGTGCATAAGGGTTCCTTTTCCTCACATGCCCATTTCTGGTTTGGATCTTTGAATTTTGGTACCCTAATGGTGTTTAGTTCTTCATAAATTCTAGGTAGAAGACTTTTGTCGGAATACTTATTAGTTAACATCTTTTTGAAGTTTGTGGGTTATTTTTTCACTCTGTTGGTAATTTCTTTTGACATGAAAAAACTTCTCAGCCAGAGGAGGTCCTATTTGTTGATTCTTTCAAGTGTTAAACGTGCATTTTGATTCTTGTCCATGAACTCTTTGCCTACCCCGATGTCTTTAAGATTTCCTCTGACTTTCTCCTCTAGGAGGTTTTGGGTTTCTCTTTTAATATTTAAATCTCTAATCCATTTTGATTTTAGTTTAGGGCATGGTGATAGGCTTGGGTCAAGTTTTAGTTTTCGACATCTGGTGAGCCAGTTTTTCCAGTACCATTTGTTAAAGAGGTTATCTTTCTTCCAGTAAACATGTTTGGCCCCTTTGTCAAAAATAAGGTGGCTGAGTGTGTTTGGATTTACTTCTGCACCCTCTAATCTATTCCACTGATCCTCAGGTCTACTTTCTTCCCAGTATCATGTTGATTTTATCACAGTAGCTCTGTAGTATAATTTTAGGTCAGGAATTGTAATGTCTCCTGCCTTACTTTTGTTGCCCAGGATTGTCTTTGCAATTCTGGGTCTTTTTTGGTTCCAAATAAATTTTAGGAGTGACTTCTCCAGTTCTGTGAGATACATTGATGTTACTTTGATAGGAATTGCATTAAATCTGTATAACAGTTTAGGGAGTATGGCCATCTTCACAATGTTGGTTCTTCCTATCCAAGAGCAGGAAATATTTTTCCATTTTCTGAAATCCTCTAGTATCTCTTTTGTCAGAGTACTGTAGTTTTCATTGAAAAGCTCTTTTACTTCTTTAGTTAGGTTAATTCCTAAATATTTCATTTTCTTTGGTGCTACTGTAAAAGGTATTGTTACTTTAATTTCTCTCTCAGTGTGTTTGTTATCTGTATAGAGGAATACCATTGACTTTTGTCTATTAACTTTGTAATCTGCTATGCTACTGAATTTGTGTATCAATTCCATGAGCTTGTTGGTGTTTTTGTGGTCTTCCAAATAAATTATCATGTCATCTGCAAAAAAATGATAATTTAACTTCTTCTTTGCCTATTTTTATTCCTTTTATTTCTCTCTCTTGTCTAATGGCTGTAGCTAATGATTCCAGAACTATTGAATAGGAGTGGTGATAGAGGACATCCTTGTCTTGTACCAGACTTGAGAGTAAAAGGCTTCAGTTTTTCCCTATTTAGAATTATGTTAGGTGTTGGATTATCATAGATGGCTTTTATCAGATTGAGGTATAGGCCCTCTACTCCAAGTTTCTGTAGGACTTTAAACATAAGTGAGTGTTGGTCATTGTCAAAAGCCTTTTCTGCATCAATTGAGACAATCATGTGATTTTTTGGTCTTGGCTCTATTGATATAGTGTATCACATTTCTAGATTTGCATATATTGAACCATCCTTGGGTATCTTGAATGAATCCTTCCTGGTCATGGTGTATAATCTTCTTGATGATTTGTTGTATTCTAGTGGCAAGGATTTTGTTGAGAATTTTTGCATTTCTGTTCATGAGAGAAATTGGCTTATAGTTCTATGTTTTAGTTGTATCTCTTTCTGGTTTTGATATCAGTGTAATACTTGTTTCTAGGAATGATTTTGGGAGGATTGCTTTCTTTTCAATTTCATTGAAGAGCTTGAGAAGTATTGGGCTTACATCTTCTATAAATTTCTTGTGGAATTTAGTGGTGAACTCATCAGGTCCTGGACTTTTCTTTGTGGGTAGGCTTTTTATTACACTTTGTATTTCATTGGCTGCTTTGGGTTGTTGAGAGTTCTTATA
>PVJA010006611.1:52164-72539 GCA_004027025.1 Myocastor coypus | reverse complement strand
TTTCTGCACTTGTGTGTCTGCCTCAGATGCTACCAATTCAGAGGTTTCATCTGTATAATTCTCATTTTCTTCCATGATAGTGTCTTCTGTATTTGGTTTGGGTGGGCACGGGTCCTGAGATTGCCTCCTACTCCTTGTTGTTATCATTTTGTATGGAAGCGACCTCTGCACTTTGGTGGTGTTATGCTGTGTCTATGGGGGTTTGGTCTGGAGACTCCAAGGTGGTTCTTCTACAGAGGTTCCTGACTCTTGTATTGGGGCTCTGGCTGCTAGCTTTTGTGAATCCTGGTGGATGTGGTCTGTAGGTGGAGGTGGAGCTTTGGGATTGAGTAGTCCTGGTACGCTCGTGGACCAGATCGGTTTCCAAATGGGCTATTTGATGGCTTCAGTGTTGGAGCTTTGGCTGGAGGGGTTCAAAAAAAAAAAAAAAAAAATGGGGGGGGGCGGGGAAAGGGAAGGCAGGCCAAGTTTCCTGACCCAGCCGGCGCACGTGTTCAGCTCCCAGCGGTGCGATTTGGGTCTGGTCTGGAACAGGAAGTTAGTGCGGGAACGCAGAGGCGGGGCAGAGGGGCGCAGGGAGCTTACCTGCGGTGGGTGCGCAGGCTCAGCTCCCAGCGGTGCCTATTGTAGCTTTTAAAACATATTTAGCTTATGGTTCTAAATTACAAGAGCTGTTTCATTAGTTGCTTTTTCCCACTGCACACAGCTATTACTTTATTTATTTATTTATTTATTTATTTATTTATTTATTTTTTGCTTCAGACCCTGTGTTTGTTTATTCACTCATTTTTATGGCTGTGTCAGCCCGCCCTGAGAGCAGGGCTGGCACAGCATGTGGTGCTGAGGATCGAACCATGGTCCCTGAAGCCGCCCAAGCTTTCCCAAGTAGACGCTTTAGACCACTGAGCCATCCCGCCGGGCCCCTGCTATTACTTTTTTAAGCTGAGTTTTTTTTTTTTTTTTTTTTTTTTTTTTTTTTTTTTTTTTTTTTTTTTTTTTTTTTTTTTTTTCCTTTTTGCTGGTTCAGTGTGCCTTAAGGGTGGGTCTGGTCAGGCATGTGGAGCCGGGAATCTAAGATGATCCCCTGCATCTGACTGGATGTGCTCAAGCAGGCACTTAAACAGCTGAGCTAACCCTCAATTCCCACCACAGCTTTGTTTTTGGTGATGATGTTGGAACAGGGAAAAGGGAAGGAGGAAGTGGGAAGGAGAGAGGCCAATCTAGGTTTGAGCCTTTGCTATAGATGTGGGGAAATGTAATACTAAATAGTCAGGGTTTATTTTCTTACCACATTTCAATGTGAGTGAAGGCAAGCTGCATGAAATCAGTGGATGATGGCACTATAGCCCTTACTTGAATTTGTAGTAAAAGTAGGCATTGAAAAGATGTTTTACAAATTCTGTTAAATATCTAGGTGATTATAAGATAGTGGATGTGAAATTTATGTAGTCTATATTCTACCCCTAATTCCATTTTCTTTATCTCATATATTTGAAATAGGAATTTATTATTATAGTCAGTGAATAGATTAGTTTTCTTCTATGAGATTTACCTTTTTGAGATTGTGAAGATTTCCAAAATGCTTTTTCTAATATTATTCCAAAGATTTTTTTAAAAAAATTTCCTTTGCACTTTGATTTCACTTTTATATATTGGTTGCTTAATTTATGGTAAAATTTTACTTCATAATTTTTATGTATTTCTCTTTTGCATGAGATATGACACCTAATGGTATCTGTCCCAGAAATCCCTCTAGCCTACTATGTGAGCTCTACCCTTGGTGTCCTATGACACTCGCCTGTCTTTGGCCTAAAATTCATTCATGATAGATAAAGCTCCTGTCTCATTATATATGCTCTATGCTAACAAAGAGAACAGACCAATTATTTTGACCTGTGGTGTGAGTCAAGTTTTCTTTTGTTCTTTTTTTTTTTATTCTACAAGGAAAAGAATGGTGTATATTAGGAAAGAATGTGCAATGTACCTTCCCTTACCCTTCAAACTGGTCAGAACTGAGTACTTTTTTAAACTCCTCCTGGAATATGAGAAAAGATTCTTTTTCAGCTTCCTGGAACCGTTTAGTGTAAAAGGCATATAGGGGACTGCCAGCTCAGGGAGTTAACGATAGGGGTAGAAAGTATACTAGAAGGCTATTTCCTACAAGAGCAGTTGGCTGTTGGCACTGTTTCCTCTTCCGCATGTTGGCTTTGTCCCACAGCTGGCAGTCTCCAGGGTCTCAGTGTTAGCTTTATAGCCTGTGATTGTCTGAACTCCTGGACACAGGTGACTGCACCCTTCCATTCCACTATTACTATGAGGCCCTGACAGCCCTCAGAAAGGTGTCCATATGTCTGTGTCTGTGTTTCAACTTAGCAGCTGGACGTAAATCTAAAACAGATGGGAAAGTATTTTCTAATGATGATTTTTAAAATTAGGCTAGCAAATGTGTTTAATGGCCTTTATATATCAAACAAGCTTTGTTTCTTTAAAATATCCCAGGATCTTTTATAACAATAAGCAAGTTCATACTAGGGTCCAGCAAATTTTGTGTGTACTCTTTTACCAGGTGTCTCTGCATGATATTTTTCTCTTTTTTCTTTTATTGAGACAGGGTCTTGTTATATAGTCCAGGTTGGCCTTGAACTCACTATATAGCCCAGTTGGCCTCAAAATCTTGGTGATCCTCTTGCCTCAGCTTCCTGAGTACTGGGATTATAAGTGCATGTTACCACGCCAAATCAGCCTTCTCGATAAATATCTTTGCCAGGTGGATTGAAATTTATCTTTGAAATTTAACTTTTTCATGTTATGAATAATTTACTTTGATTTGTTTACTTATTATTTATTTATTTATTTGCATTTTTAGGACAGGGTCTATGGGGTCTACAGGGCCTTATTACATAGATCAGACTCAATGATCCACCTGTGTTCAGCCTCCCAAAGAGCTGGGATTACAGGCATGCACCACCATACCCAGCCTGTGCCCCAGGGCTGGGGCTGGCATGGCAGGCTGGGGATCAAACCCCTGGCCCCTGCATCTGCCTAAGCAGGCACTTTAATCTGCTGAGCTACTTGGTCTGTCTTGTTAACTTATTTTGTTGCTTGATGTATTTCTTTATTTGCTTTCCCCTTCTTCTGTATTATAAGTAAAATTATTTAGGATAACATTAAAAGGTTAGAGGGTGTGTGTGTATGTATATATATCTATATCTATATATCTATATCACAGTCATATATTTATATATACATATTCCATTCCTTATTTTACAGCCTACTTGGCTAACAACTATTCAGACTTACAAACCACTGCTTGAACTTATGACTTCGTGCGTGTATGTGTGGCGTGGTTCTGTACACTTTGTTTATAGAACCTCAATATCTTTTACATAGTCCTCTCAGTCTCTGGCTCTGTTTCTGTCTCTTTCTCCCTCTAATGTGGGACAGACAGACAGGGAGTCAGGAAAATGCGTTTGTCCTTGTTCTCCTTTTCCCATATAATTAGAACCTTTGGCCAGCGTGTTGCGGGGCTGTATTTAGTTGCATGTGGGGTGAAGATCATGCTGGCTATGGTTATTACTTAGTGGCTCTGGGCTAGGACCAGGCCACAGTTGGCTTCTCAGTGGGCTTCACTTTTTAGGAGGTACCTTCAGGGAATGATATGTGTTGTTTGGTTTTAATTTTAGTTTAGCTTACATGTGGGGAATGAAACCCAGGGCTCATTCATACTAGGCAAGTGTACCACTGAGCTACACCTAGGGCTCCCAGGATGTTTGAAGGTTCAGCTGCCAAGTGTAAAGTCTTTACTCCTGCAGGACAAAATTCTATGCTTCTTATGCTTTAGTGATTCCACTTGGGTATGGGGCAATATGTTCCTTTGACCATTTCAAAAAAGCTCGTGTTTTGGACACTCAAGCTGGTAGCTTTGTACTGTTTTATTTAATAGTTGCCTTGAAAGGAAATACCAGCCCCAGTACTATATGTAGGAAAAAAGTCTTTCATGTGAAAAGCATTGCAGGATATCTAGGCTCCTAAGTTATGTAGAAATAACTGAAAGATTTCTGCAAGAAACTGTGAAATAATGTGTTATGTAATACAGCATTAGCTAGTAATGCTGACTTTGTTTCTTGCAAAATTATTGGCAAGTAGATAGGTATATCTTTAAATCACTTTTAGATGTCCACTCCTTGTTGACAATACTCATCTTGATAGTTCTTTGGATGAAATTAGTATTTGTTTCCCATCACAAATGTCTCTGTTCTTTGAGTGTTACATTTTTATAGTCCTTGCTGGGTAATTCTTTGGAAGAAGTGTCATTTGTCGTGGCAGAATGACTCTCAACTCTCAGAGCAGCGCTGCTAATCTAAATGTGTGTGGGAATCATGGGGGGGCCTGCGCTAAGGGGAGGCCACTCCAGAGTCATTTGAGATTCTGTACCTACTTTCACAGCTCCCGGAGTCTCATTGTTGCTGTCCTAACCCCCCCCCCCCCACACCTCAAAGGGGAGTGCTGTAGACTCCAGGGACAGAAGTGGGGAATCGAGCAAGCCATAGGCTGTGCTTGGCGTTTTTGTAGCTCTTGCCTATGGAGCTGTGATGTTAAAGTCAGGGAGGGCTTTGGAATCACCTGAGGAGAGAGTATTGAGGACATGAGAACAGTTGATGGCAAGGGAACTGAGACAAAAGGAGGTGGGCTGCACAGTAAGGGGGTGAGGAGGCCAGGTGTGGAGATAGCAGGGAATGCTGGAGACAACAGAGGTGTGGTGGTGCACTTCCAGGCTTTGGCATACATTGAGAAGTTATCTCAGGGTGGTACTTGTGGGCGTTTCGGTATCTGGGGAAAGGAGTTTGGAGAGTTGAGAGTGGAATGGAATGGGTCTGTGGTTACAAAATGCCTTTAGCCATGCTGCAGCATTTGGACTGGATCCTGGAAGCTGTGTGAAACCCTTAAAGGATTTAATAGGGCCAAGACCTGATGCAATCAGTATTTTAGATCATTCAGTCAGCACTCTAAGGGTTGAGCCCAGACTTGGGAGAACCAGTCAGACTTCTAACTTTATGTCCTTTACTAAATTATGAAGACCTACTGCATCAGACAGTGTAAGTGGACAGGAGAATATAGGCTGTGGGGCAGTGTAGAGGCAGAAGCAGCAGGCTGGGCACAAGGGTGAATGTGCAGACTGTGTAAGGCGTGTTTGCTGGAGTAGCAAGCAGTGTGGAAGTGGGACTTTAGGTTTTTGTTCAGTGTTTGTTGTGTTCCAAGTATCTGTTGAGTGTTTTGCCCAGAGCAGGCACTCACTGAATAAATGAGCAACAGGCAGGGTCTAAGTCAGAAGTGCTAGATGGAAATACTGTTAGCTGCTGACATAAAGCATGATATTCTGGGGCCAGAAGATAGCCCAGTGGTCTAAGCGCCTGCTTGGCAAGCTCAAGGACCCAAATTCAATCCCTGGTACCACATGCCATGTTGGCCCTATGCCATGCTGGCCACTGAAACCAGGCATGGTAGCATATAAGAGGTGGGGAGATTGAGGCAGGAAGATCACTATGAGTCGAAGCTATGTAATAAAACCCGGTATCCAATCAGTCAATCAGTCAGTCAATCAGTCAATCAATTGATCTTTTTAAACAGCACAGTATTCTATACCATTTCAACCTAGCATAATTTTCCCTACTAAAAAGATGTCTCTTCAGTTGATATGTACAGAATTGGAAGTTACTAGTGATATAAATAAAAGCTGTCAGCATAATCTTTATTACTTTTTGATTTTAAAAATATATTATTTTTTGTAGGGTTGGAAATCAAACTCAGGGCCTTCTGCTTGCTAAGCAAGTACTCTACCACTGAGCTACATCATTAGCTTTAGGTTTATTTTTAACATAGTGCTTACACTAAACTAACTGATCTTTTGAAGGACTATGTTATCCATCTAAATCTTCTATGTCTTTTAAACTGGATAGTCGAAAATTATCATAGTGAACACATGTTGGGGGTGAAGAAAAGAGAAACTATAGTTTAAAAGTGTAGTTAATATAAAAAATATATAGAAAGAATACCATACATTTTATCCCAAGGGGTAGGTATAGATTAATAATTTTAATAGGAGAAAATAATTGACATGAGAGAGGATCTCTACTATTTAATATGGTCTTTGTTCAAAAAATACAACCCAAGAGCAAATGTAGTGCTATCCATAGGGTTTTCTGCAAGGGTATAAATGGTCCATATATGCACATTCATATAAAGCTGTCAAGTACATGTGGCTCTTGAGCATTTGAAATGTGGCTTATGAGACTATGAAACTGAATTTTAAATTTTATGTAGATAAAGCAAGTAAGAAGATAGCTCTTTCCCAAATGAGAAGATTAAGAGATGGAGACAAGAAAAGGAAAAGGGAATTAAGATGTGTTACATATACTTGAATTACACAAAGGTTGTCAACATCATGTACTGTAAATATAGATTAAAAACTTTTTTAAAAAAGCAGCATAGGCTGAGTAGCTGGTAGCTAGGATAGGGAATAGTATGTCATTTCTGCTCACACATACCGATGAGTTTGAAAATGCCCTGGTTGGAGGGCTCACAAGGGGCATTGTTTGGTCTTTAAGGCAAATCTAAAGCTAACATGCATTAGTCATGGTGTTGGCAGCTTGGAGTTGCTTCCTGATTCTTTATCTGAATCTTTGGCAGTTGGTTAACTGCCTCCTCTGAGGGCATCCCTCTGCTAGACTTTCCTCTTTCCCAAGCAGTTTGTTTGGAGGCTGGGTTGAAGGTGGGGAGATCGCTATCTTCAAGTTTCCAGATCAATCTGAAAGGACTTTTGGGTTGAGAAGAAGCCCAACCCTGTGTGAACCTTTTGTGTATACACCTATCAGCATGTTGACCCTTTCCCTCACCCATGGTTCATCACCTTGATGATTGAGAGGTGTCTCGTGGCTTATGGCAAGGGTAATGTTGTTTTACCAGCTCCTTACCACTGTGGTGGAGATGTCCCACCCTCTACCCCACCCCCAGAATCACTGTCACAGTTTGATTCTATACTCTGGCTCTTTGGAGGTGGAGGAGAATTAGCGGACGATTGAGAATCAAACTTTAGAGCAGCAAGGCAGTCTTCAGTATCTAATAACCAGTAACCTGTGGCTTCAGACTTGCTAGTGTCTGCTGGATAATTATGAAAATATTTTCTTGAGATGCCAGTTTGCTTACACGACTGTCTGATTGAGCTGTAGGAAACATCTTGTCCATGAACGGTGTCTTGTGTTTACTCTTCTTGCTAGGTTTCCAGTTCACACAGTGACACAGGGAGTTTTGTGTTACGGTAGTGATAATTAAAGTGCAGCTCTACAAATGCCTTTGTGCTTTGAAAATGGTGGAGTAGTTAGGAATTATTTATATTTTGTCAGGTCCGAAATTTAATGTATTAAATATATGTGTGTATAATATATATATGATAGATAGAAGTTACCTTAATATTTTCATGTAAATTTGTTCCAAGTTGTAGTGATTTGTAGCTTATGCTTGTTTATTTTCTTGTGTAGCCATTGCTTTTATCACTGATTCTTTGTGTCTTTCATTTGATTGTTTGCATCTGCCTTTTGTTTTGATTTTTGGAGATAGGGCTTGCTGTGTAGGTCAGGATGGGCTCAGACTCACAGCAGTCCTCCTGCTTCAGCTTGCTGAGCGCTGAGATTTTAGGACTGTGTCCTCATGCACTGTCAGGATCTGCTTATTTCTAATAAAATTTGCTAATGGCCCCAACTTGGCTCCAAAATGTTTTTGCTCCCTAAAAGTTATATATAGTATACTTAAATGTTTTTGAAATTAAATTCTCTTTGATGTGATAATAGCAGTGTTGTTTAGTGAATCATCTCTGACTAAATGAAGACTAAAAGAAGACCTTTTACTAATGTGTTTTCACTAATATGCCACCATTTCCTTTATTTACTAGTTCCATTTTTGGGAGATTGAGTATTACTAAAATATTTTATACAAAATTTTTAGTCTTTGCAGTCTATATAAGGTTGTTCCATCTGTTAAATGAAAAGGAATTTGGGCCAGAAGTTCTGCAAAGTCCTTGCCAACTGAGAAGCATGCTGGTGCTGGTGTCGCAGTGAGCCCCTGCAGTGTCCGAGACCCAGGCCCTGGTGGAGCAGCTTCTGGGCGAGCCCTGGTGCCTCCTGGGCTGCTCTCTGTCCGTGCCTCATATTGCCTGCAGTGGGGGAGAAGCAAAGGATTAAAATGTACTTCAGCATTGCTTGGGTTACTTTTAAAATGTGACCACTAGAAAATTAAAAATTGTATATGACTTATTTGTGGTGCCCTGAGCACTGCAGATTTGGGCATAGGAAATGTAGATGCTGAATGTAGAGAAAGGAGAAGCCTTTCAAAAGCATTTTACATAAATATAGAGATAAGAAATTACACATTGCAGCTGTGACTTGGGAAAGAGGGTATTCTCATAGTCTTGATTAAATAAAAAACGACCAAAATATTTTAATTAGATTACCTCAAATCAGAAATATGAATTGTGGCCACCAGATGGATTCCTGGCATAGTTGCCAGCAGGATCTGGAGGCTGACAGGAAAAGGCAGCAAGGCGCGGTGGTGGCCCGAGTGAGAACAGTCAAATGACAGGTCATAAAGCCACAGTTTTTAGACTTCTCTGCCTGGGCCTCACTGAGTGCTTGTGGTGGGCCGTGTGCGTGTTTGACGCCCTGTAATGCTGGTGTTTTCTTGCATTTGAGAAATGGAGCTCAGTGCAGGAGCAGGGACTGGACATACAAAGGCAAGTGTTGATGCAGTTGTTTCCCGTGCAAGTTCCATCTCCTCCCTTTCCATGCCTGTATGAAACTTCATTTCCACTTTCTGGTGAGACCTAGTTGACTTCACTGCTGCTTTTCCCAGCTGGCTGTGCTTCTACCGCTGGGCCTGTGGGCCTGCGGGGGTCAGCGCTGCTGCCCACTTTTTCTGTGCTCCGTTTCTGGCCAGGGGAGGCGAGGGCCTCATTCAGTCAATGGTGTTTCTTCTAGGACCTTCCATGGGCCCCGAGGGTGAAGCTGTTCTCTTGTGAAATGAGACTTTCCAGGCCATAAATAAGTAGATGGCTTTTTTTTTTTTTTTTTTTTCCTTTGCTGCTACCAGGAATCAAACTCAGATCCTGCGCTTGCCAGGCAGGCCCTGAAACCACTGTGCTAAACACCCAGCCCCAATTCTACTTTTTCTTTTTTTTTTTTTTTTTTTTTCCTGTACCGAGGCTTAAACTCTGGAACTTGGTGCTTGGCAGACAGGTGCTTATGTGCCCTGCCCTGCCCAGCTCACCCTAATACTACTTTTCTTAAGCTAATGAGAAAAGTTATTTTGGTAAATAGTCCACATGGCTGGTTTAAGCTTTTATCAAGTCCATTCCAGTATTTGTTTTTGTGAAATTTAGAATGAGCCTTGAATAGATTCAGACTGATTGCTTTAGTTTTTTAGGAGTAAATTTAATTTATAAATATTTGTTGCATTTGGCATTGGAGATTTCTACTTTTCTTTATTTTGGATTTTAAATAGTTGGACAGGAAAGCAGCATGCTTTCAGTAAAATGGCTTTCATATGTACCTGATTCTTGCCCATCTGACCTCTGTATTTGGAGAAAGTAGGTCAGAAAATTTATGGCAGTTAGCAGTGGAGTGAGGAGACCTTTGGCTTTAGCTGACAGCTGTCACCTGAAAACTGCAGACCTGGAGACCCTCTCAGGTGTTATGTCTGTACCCCTGACAGTGAACAGGAATGTTGTTTACATTTTCTGTAAGCAAAATTCTCCTCTTGTTAGGAGTATGTTAGAGTAGGACAGACAGAAGTGGAATTTTTATCTGTCTTAGTCGATAAGCCCTTAGTAGAGTTAGCCAGCCCATTGTTCATTTCCACACTTATGCAGAAACGTCCATAGGCTTTACAACGGAGCTTGTTCTTAGAATCGCTTTGGAAATTCTTTAAGATACAGCTTTTTGAAATGGCCCAGTATTATATAATGCCTGATGTACTTGTAAAAGACAAAAAAAATGAGTCAGATTCCAAAGATGTTTAAAATTTCCAGCATTTCTCCTATGTGAATTACTTCTTTATTAGGTTGTTGATTCGATCAGGACTAAACAGAAACACTTTTCTATTTCAGTTGTTGAAGCATTCTTTAAATTGGCTCTTTTACTTAGATACCAAATTGATCAGGAAGAGTTTAGGTAAAATATGAACCATTATATAGCGTGTATTGTGTGCCATGAGCACACAGAATGCCACGGAGGTAGCTGCTGACCTGGCTCCTTCCTGCGTCAGTCCTTCCTTGTCCCAGAAGAGCAAGGCAGTGGTAGGGTCCACGTGGGTATTTGGAACATTATTCTTTTGAAATAATTTTCAGATTTGACAAGTTTAGAAGGGAGAGTTCTCTGTTTCTAATACCAAGAATGGTCCTTGGCTGAAAATTGCCTTTCCACCTAGAGGTTCCCTGAGTGTTCACGTGGGGAGTTGGTCCAGCACCAGAACTGCACATAACGAGCCTGGACATTGGACCCTTCGCTGTTAGCAAAGACCAGGAGCATGGTGGGCCTGGAGCCACAAGTGAAATTGGTCCTCTTGAAGAATGAAAGGTGTCCTTGTAGTTTCTTTCTGAATCTTGTGTATTCCTGGCATTAAACATGATGAAATTATGAATTTGTTATACTGTTCTAACACTTGCTTTTCAACATTGTGGTAGGCAGTTTCTTGTTGGATGCTCCTGTTGTTATGTAGGTGTACGTGTGCTGTAAATATCTAATTTGCACAAAATGACCGATTTTGGTATTTGTATAATCCTCTAGTCCATTTAACTAAGTTGGGCTTTTCACAGTCCTCAGTGCTGCTGCCGCTCATCTGATTACACTACTCAGGGGAATAAGGTTAAGGGAGGGCTGTTGGTAACCAGAGCATTTCCAAGGCTTTCGTTCAGCAGATGGGCTGCCTGGCTATATTCATACATCTGCTTGCCTGCTGTGGCAGCTGCTGCTGCTTCATGTTGTGCTCTTTTGTTCTGTTTCATCCAAGAATGGAACACTAGGAAGTGCAGTGAATAGATTAATTTAAGGTTAAGGTTAGTGTTTTGCTTGCTTTCTAAGTAACCAATCATAATAATACTTCTGGTAGAAGCTAATGAGTTTCTCTTAAAGTGAACTAGATTTATAAAATACAATGCAGCGAGGGGCTAGATTAGTATTGTTGATGGAAACCAAATTCAAATGTGTAAAATACTGGCAGTTTGTATTACTTGTTCCTAATTCTTTGTTTTTTTTCCTTCTTCCTCCCCACCACCCACTCCTTTCTAGGACCCATATCCAGACTTTGCCTGACACTGCAGGGTCCAAGAGAATTAAAGAAATATGGAATGACATGAAGAAGATTAGTTAAGGATTATAGGCTTTGAGGACAAGCACCTCAGTGAAGCAAAGCACAGACAAGCTCCCAAGTTGCAGTTGGGAGGAGCCGTATCTTGGGAGAAGATGGCAGATCCAGGAATGATGAGTCTTTTTGGCGAGGATGGGAATATCTTCAGCGAAGGCCTTGAAGGCCTTGGAGAGTGTGGCTACCCAGAAAACCCAGTCAATCCTATGGGCCAGCAAATGCCAATAGATCAAGGCTTTGCTTCTTTACAGCCATCCCTTCATCATCCCTCCACTAATCAAAGTCAAACGAAGCTGACCCATTTTGATCATTATAATCAGTATGAACAACAAAAGATGCATCTGATGGATCAGCCTAGCAGAATGATGAGCAGTGCCCCTGGGAATGGACTAGCATCTCCGCACTCACAGTATCACACCCCTCCTGTTCCCCAGGTGCCCCACGGTGGCAGCAGTGGCAGTCAGTTGGGAGTCTACCCTGGCATGCAAAATGAAAGGCACGGGCAATCTTTTGTGGACAGTGGCTCCATGTGGGGTCCCCGGGCTGTTCAGGTACCAGACCAGATACGAGCCCCCTACCAGCAACAGCAGCCACAGCCACAGCCACCACAGCCAGCTCCGTCAGGGCCACCAGCACAGGGTCACCCTCAGCACATGCAGCAGATGGGCAGCTATATGGCACGTGGAGATTTTTCCATACAACAGCATGGTCAGCCACAACAGAGGATGAGCCAGTTTCCCCAAGGTCAAGAGGGCCTCAATCAGGGCAATCCTTTCATTGCCACCTCAGGACCTAGCCACTTGTCTCATGTGCCCCAGCAGAGTCCCAGCATGGCGCCTTCCTTGCGTCACTCGGTGCAGCAGTTCCACCACCACCCCCCTACTGCTCTCCATGGAGAATCTGTTGCCCATAGTCCCAGATTCTCCCCAAATCCTCCTCAACAAGGGGCTGTTAGGCCACAAACCCTTAATTTTAGTTCTCGGAGCCAGACAGTCCCCTCTCCTACTATAAACAACTCAGGGCAGTATTCTCGATATCCTTACAGTAACCTAAATCAGGGATTAGTTAACAATACAGGGATGAATCAAAATTTAGGCCTTACAAATAATACTTCAATGAATCAGTCCGTACCAAGATACCCCAATGCTGTAGGATTCCCATCAAACAGTGGTCAAGGACTAATGCACCAGCAGCCCATCCATGCCAGTGGCTCACTTAACCAAATGAACACACAAACTATGCATCCTTCACAGCCTCAGGGAACTTATGCCTCTCCACCTCCCATGTCACCCATGAAAGCAATGAATAATCCAGCAGGCACTCCTCCTCCACAAGTCAGGCCTGGAAGTGCTGGGATACCAATGGAAGTTGGCAGTTATCCAAATATACCCCACCCTCAGCCGTCTCACCAGCCCCCTGGTGCCATGGGAATCGGACAGAGGAATATGGGCCCCAGAAACATGCAGCAGTCTCGTTCATTCATGGGCATGTCCTCGGCACCGAGGGAGTTGACTGGGCACATGAGACCAAATGGTTGTCCTGGTGTTGGCCTTGCAGATCCACAAGCAATCCAGGAACGACTGATACCTGGCCAGCAGCATCCTGGTCAGCAACCATCTTTTCAGCAGTTGCCAACCTGCCCTTCGCTACAGCCACACCCGAGCTTGCACCACCAGTCTTCGCCCCCACACCCGCATCACCAGCCTTGGGCACAGCTTCACCCATCACCCCAGAACACCCCGCAGAAAGTGCCTGTACATCAGGTAGGGTATGTGGGCCTGCATGCATTGCAATATAGAGCTCAACATGGTTAATTTGTCTAATAGAATTTTCCTTTGAAGTTCAGGAGAAGTCTTCATTATGAGCACCTTAATTTTTTATTGTGTTGGTTGCCATACCATTTCACTTTTTTTCCCCTATACCTCCCTTTACTTGTTGGCATATACATTTACTGATCTGTGCAAGAGTTCTTGGACCTTCCTGTTTGCAGTGGTTCTCAACCTTTCTAATGCCCTGACCCCCGCAATACAGTTCCTCATGTTGCGGTAACCCCAAACCAAAAAATAATTTTGGTGGCTACTTCAAAACTGTAATTCCAAATAAATAACATTTTCTGATGGCTTTAGGCGACCCCTTTGTTTTGGCCGTTTGACCCCCACCGGGGTCACGACCCACAGGTTGAGAACCGCTTATAGCATGTGCTGATGCCAGGGATGCAGATACATCGGTAGCTGAGACTGTATCTGTGTCCTAAAACCTGAGTCCCTGTCAGTTTTTTTTTTTCTTTCACTGTTCTTCTGTTTTTTTTTTTTTTCTTTTTTCCTCTGTTTTGAAAGTATATTGAAACATAGTTTCTAGCAAAGTTTTGCATGTCTGTGATAGTCTTCACTTTTTCTTTATATTATCATTTTTTTCTTGGGAAGCCACAAAATTTGTATTTGTTAATTGTTAAGTGTTGGTGTGAATTTACTTACAAATTGCAGGAAACCAGAGCAAGTAATAATTCACAGAATTTGGTCCCAAAGAGATTTGGGTACCCAGTACTGAAGTAGGAGTCTTCTTTTTTTTTTTTGTAAACTGAAATCTTTCACATGCTTCCGCGTATTCTTCATAAGACATCTTTCTGTTATAAAATTTTATATTTATGCCACTGATCTATGAAAGATACTAATGTGCACAGATACCTATATATCTTCCATTAATATTCCAGTTTGGTTTGGGGGCATACAGTAGGTGATTTTAGAGCTGTAAAGCATAATGCTTGTTCTTAATGAATTTAAATTTGGGGCACATAAGATGTATGTTCAAATACAAAACCATGAAAGACCATGCATGGTTATGTGAGAAGACTAGACGAGATACCAGTTGATAAGAGTGCTTGCAATTTGATGAGGGCCTACTCCAGGAAAGTAATCGAGAAGACCTTTCAGGTGTTTTATGTGGTTTCATAAACAAGGCCACCTGGATAGCAACTTGCTGCTACAGGAAAATAGGGCCTTAAGTTGGAAACTAGTTGTCCATGCTGTTAAGAAATTCTTGGGTCAAGGATCAAGTGGTAATAAAAGAGGTTGCAACAATGTGAAAAACAAAGGGTTTGGTCAAGCAGCAAAGTCAGGAGGGTGTCTTGGTGGATGAATACTGACCTTCAGGACAGGAACCTGGCTGCTTCAACTGGGGCCAGGCTGTGGGACTTGAGGTCACAGAAACCTGCTCGGTACCCCAGGATGCTCAGGGATTTCAGGTCTGACTTTCACAGCAGAGAAGACAGGCTTCCTTCAGCTAGGGAAAGGAATTCTGGGAATGATCTTGGCTTCCTTCAGGGCTCACAGAGGGTGGTAGGAAAGCTGGGAGACAACTACTTGTGCATGTGTCTGGTAAGCGCAGGGCCTGGTCCTGGAGTGCTCTGGGGCCAGACCGCATCACCTTACCTTTTCCCTTCTCTGCTGTAGCCTCCTCAGGGCCAGATGCCAATCCTCAGAATGACCCAACCTGTGGTAGTGGAGCAGGACAGAGATTTTTTTTCTTGTTGTCTGGAAAGTTTCTTACTAAAGGAGGACTGTTTTAGAATAGTTTCTTCTCCTTCCAGCAGTTTTTCTCCTCCTTGAAGGAAGAGCATAGTTTGCCAGAGAGGTCCTAGGACTAAGGATAGCTGGGTCCTTGGATGGGAATTGTCCCTGTCTGTTACAGTTTGTGTCTAGTTGTCCCCCAAAAGCCTCATGTAGTCAGTGATGCAAGCTTCTTCCAGTGCTGGGATTATGGCTATGAGTGCTGCTGGGATTATGGATGTGAATGCTTACTCAGCCAGGGGCAGATAGCCTGAATGCAGTTGAAGTAAGGGAGAGAGACTTGCTGTCTGTCTCTGCTGCTGCTGCTGCTGCTGCTGCAGCTGCTGTCACTGCTCCTCCCTTTGAGCTCTTGCTGTGTTGTACCACCATGAATTTCTGCCCTCTGCTGTGTGCCTCTGCCTTGGAGTCAGCCAAATATGGACTGAAACCTTCACAAACTGTGAGCTAAATAAACCTTTCTTTAATTTTGGGTGTTGGGTATTTTGTCCAGCAAGAGAAAAGCAACTGAGACACTGTCCTCCAGGTTTCCCAAGTTTTAAGTGGATGGGTTCTCCCCCATGTGAGAAGAGATGTGGCTCTGGTGTTTAAGCATCTGAGCAACCCCAAGTGCATAGACCCTGGAGTGTGCAAGCCACAGATGAACCAGGATGCTGGAGTGGAAGCCAGGTTATTTCCTCCTAAGTTCCCTTAGGCTTTCCATTTTGCTCATGGTATTGGCTTTGTTTTCTGATACACTTGATGTTTGCTTCAGACTTTGAGGCACTGTTTTGAAAATAATAATAGGGAGATGGAAAATTTTGGAGAGCATAGACTTTAATTTCTGTCTTACTACTCAATGGATTGCTCATCTTGGGCAAGTGATTGAATCCTTCTGAACCTCAGATTTTTTATCAGTGAAACAAAGCCAGAACCCATCCCAAATAGATGAAGTAGGGCAAGAGTGACCGAGTATCTAATATATTAATATCTGTGATACACTTGTTAACTTTCTAGGTTTTAATTTTTGATCTCCTGAACCACTAACCTTGTTTTATAATCATCATTGCACGTGTGTACTTTGTAAAATTAATTTTAAGATTCATGTTAAGTGTTATGAAATACAGCCCTAATTGAAAATCCTAAATTTGATCTGTGTAGTTCTAACATACTCTAGCCATTGTTGCCAGGTGTGAGGAAGATTATCACATGATTTTCAAAATCTCTGTCTTGAATGGCTCACCCTGTTACCCTAGTGAATCTATCCAAGAATACTGTGCTTTAAATGTACTAAATTTATCTTACAGTTTATAAATGATAGAGGGGTGGCTAACAGTGATGCTGCATGCCAGAGATGCTGCTGGATCAGGCTGACATAGCCACAGAATGTGCTAACTGAACTATCACTTTCAGATAGTCAACTCTTCTTGAGTTTTTCACCTAAAATTTTTTATTACTTTTTGGTTTCTTGAGGGGTTCTTGCTATGTAGCACTGGCTGGCACCCTAGGCTTCAGTTCTTCCTGCTTTAGACTCCCAGGTGCCAGTATTACAGTTGTGTGCCAATACATCAGCGCAAGGTTTTCCTCCCCCCTTCCCCTCCCCCTTCCCCTTCCCCTCCCCCTTCCCCTCCCCCTACCCTTTCCTCCCCTTCTCTTGACAGGTTCTCAATAAGCAATCCAGGATGAGCTTCAACTCACTGTGTAGCTGAGACTGGCCTCAAAGTCATGGTGCTCTTCTTGCCTCAGGCTCTCGAGTGCTGGGATTATAGGCATACGCTGCTGTTCCCAACTTGAGTTTTTCATGTTTTAAGTTAGAATTTGTCGTCTTTAAGTATCCTGAGGAATATTTTCTAAATTTGATATTATTTGACTATCTTGAGACATAAGTTTAAATTGAAGAGTGAACAAAGGAAAATATTAGAACAGAAAGGTCTTTTGAATCAAAAATGCAACATTGTATACTTTGGTATAAAGCCATTCCTTAAGGGAGATTCTAGCAGTTCCAGTTTTTGGTAAGAATTACAGGGAAAGGGAAAACTCTAGCATATTTCTTTTGATGATTACAATAGTGGTTATCCAACTTTTTAATCTCAGATCCCTGCATTTTAACAATTTTATTGGGGAATCCAAACACATGTATATGTGGGACATATGTATGAGATATTTAAACTGAGGTAAATTCAAAATACTTCCTTGTTAATCATTTAAAAATAATAAGCCAGTGCTGAGGATGTAGCTCAGCAATGGTGTACATGCTTACCATGTGCAAGTCCCTGGGTTGTCTCCCCAGCACTACCAAAAAATGCAACTTGTGTCCATTTGGTGAGACTGCAAGTGAAAAGGTAGAGGATTTCCCATTGTCACATGTTAGTTTTAACATTACAGCTCCACCTCTGGGTCCCCTAAACCATGCATTTGAGCTGTTGGTATGAAAGAAATGAGCAAATGTGTTGGAGCTTTTGGTAGAAGCACCCTTAGTTGATTCCTAACACCTGGTCCTGGGGGATAGTCCTTAGTCCCAGGGTTTTGGTTTCCTTATCCCTTAAATTAGGGATATGCTAACTTTAGAGCATAGCAAGTTAGCATTAAATCTTTTTAGGGTAGGTGAAGGTCCAAAATTGTTACAATATTGTCTAGGGCTAGTAAGTATCCACAATTAACCTGTTGAAAAGTTTTAAGAAATAATCTTCCATAGTTCACTGTCAATTGTTTCCTTTTAGTTTCTTGATTTCAGGGAATATTTGTCAAATATAGAGGCATTCTTCATGTCTCTTGGGGAGAGAGAAGGATCCTGTAGAAAGAAGGGATTCAAGGAATGATATGCCTTTAAAAATGCATTGTAGAGACCAGGTTTTCTGTCTTAGGTTATGTGAGACTCAGATCTCAACAGGCTTTCTGGTGAAAAGGGATATCCTTCCTGGTTTGTGGAAGAGCAGTCCAAGTTGAGAGAAGAATTGGTAAAGGGGGAAGGAAGGAATTTAAAACCTTAGGAAGTAAAGATGGGAGAGCTCCTGGCCTTGGTTGTCGCTCGAATACTGGAATGTGGGTTCAAGCGTAGGAGTGAGCAAGTTGCCCAGTGCCCAGGGCCCAGTGCCCAGTGCCAGCTTCCTTTCCTGGTTTTCATCATGCAAGCAGTACTCTGGGACACTGCTATGTCTAGATGTGTGGAGAGAGTGGAGGAGGACTGGGACCAGGAATGGAGCACTGTAGACAAAGAGGAGGACAACCTAGGTGAAGAGAATGACATTTTCTTCATTTGAAGAATTTATCCAAAAAAGGCTAAGTGGATTATCCTTCACTGTATAGGCAGGTCCCAGAGACTGTGAGTAACTTGTACTGTACAGTCCACACAGGTGTCCCAATTCAGGAGTCTCTCTCTCAGTTCTGGTGGAACTTCATTCAGAAGTCTGAAGCTTTATATGCTTGAAATAAATACATTTTCATGTGTTGGAATCCTTTTTCTTATTTTGGCCCTCAATATGTAGTCAACATGAAAGATAATGTTAAGTGCAAAGTTATTTAAAGAGTCACTAGAATTGAGCCAAAGGGTCACAATTTCCTTGTATTCCCCACCCCAGGAGATTAAAAAAAAAAGAGAGAGAGAGAGAAAGAGAACTAGAAAAGCCAGTGGTTCAGATTTTTAGTTTTCTGTCTTCCTGTGATATCTCATGAATATTTTTTGAAGTGTTTCTGGGAAAACATTTTCCTGGTAAGTCTCAAGTCATCAGTCATCTACTGAGACTCTCTATTACCCAGTAAATAATGTCTCTCACACCCTTGAAAAGATCTGAGGAACATGGAAAGATAGAATATTTAAAAAAAAAAAAAAAAAAACCCAAAAAACTAGGCCTGAAAAGCTTTACTTTTTAGCTAAGCTGTGTTCTGGGCTTTCCCAGATGTACCACTCACTTTCAGAACAGTCACGTTGCTGTGACCTCACTCAGGCTGGCTGGTTGCCTTCCCCTACACTGCTCATGGAAGGACGGTGGAGGAAGGGTATGACTTTTTCCATATACTGGTAGCAGTGGTTATCTTTCAAGAACTGTGATGTGGTAGAGCAAGTCATCAGTCTTTACTGGTCTATTTGCCTGATTCAACAGGAACATGTAGCAACCCACTGTTTTTCATAAAGGCTGTAGTATTTCCTCTGACTACCTCAGTTTGTATCTACTGTGGCTTAATGAGTGATTTTCCTGCACTTGTTCTTGACATAGTTGATTACCACAGAGGTCCACAGAGTTAAGTACAGAGTTAAAGCAGACAGGAAAAATTCTACTCCATCAGTCCTTTTGCCTCACAGTCTGGAAATATGAATAGGCTTCATGGTGGCTGTAGCTCTTATATAGCTTTTATTATGTAAAAGAGTACTTCTTTTCTTTAACTTTTATGAAGACTGGTTGTGGGTAGCAAGAACTTAGTTTTTAATTTTTTATCTTTTATTTTTATTTTGATAAGAAATAACAGTGTGACAGCTTCAAAACATGTTAGTAGTACATTCCCAATATTTGATACAATGCATATTATTGTCCTCCTAGTAGCTATACAGAGCAGTATAGCTAGACGTGATAATTTTTCTAATCATTATTGGTACAAAAATTTTTTTCTCATTGAACTAAGAGAAAGTAGTTGTATACATAATCCGATGTTCCATAATCGCAGTGGATTATTGGCAAAATTGGCAATGATGGAAGCTGTGGATTTGAGCCTTTTACAGCTCCACATACTAATCTAGTTTTACGTTTTATGCCTCGTGGTTAAACTTTTCTGCTGGGTGGTTAACTTAGTTATTTAGTTTTCTTTTGAAACTGTATGTTAGGGCTATTATGGTAAAAGGTAGAGGCATGACAAAGACCTTCCCTAAGGATGGATAAATGATTTTTTATTTAAGTATAAGATTTTGGCCATCATTTCTTTCAGTATTTAATATTTCAGATCATCATTGTCTTTTTTTATATACAATGGGAGCTACAAATGCAAACCAATTAACATTTCAGATTTTTGAGTAGCCACATAAGAAATTGATAAATCTAATTTTATCTAGTTATCTTTTTTTGTTTGTTTGTTTGTTTGTTTTGGTATTGGGAATGGAGCACAAGACCTTGTGCTTGCCAGGCAAGCACTGTGCTGCTGTGCTGAATCCCCAGCCTGGTGAATCTAACTTTAGTAATACATTTAATTAACCCAGTATGTACAAGATATTATCCTAACATGTACTCAGTATAAAAATTTGTGAGACCTTCCATATAAGTACTTGAAGTCTGATATGTGTTTTACCTAGTTGTAAGAGGTATATTGAGAGTACTCAACCGCCACAGTGGCTGCCATGTTGAACAGTGCAGTGCTATACTTCTTTTTTTTTTTTTTTTTTTTTTTTTTTTTTTTTTTTTTTTTTTTTTTTTTTTTTTTTTTTTTTTTTTTTTTTTT
>PVJA010006611.1:0-52064 GCA_004027025.1 Myocastor coypus | reverse complement strand
TGCTATACTTCTTGAGTGACAGTTGTTTCACATAAATTTTTTTAAAATTTATTTATTTTTTATGTTATGGCTGGCTCAGCCTGCTCTGGGGGAGGGGCTGGTGCAGCATGTGGTGCTGGGGATTGAACCGGGTCCTTGTGGTTGCCTAAGCTTGCTTAAGGAGATGCTTTAGACCACTGAGCCATCTCACCAGCCCTCACATAAATTTTTTAAAGGTGCATAGAGTAGTGGTTCTCAACCTTTCTAATGCTGTGATCCCGCAGTACAGTTCCTCATGTTGCGGTGACCCCAAACCAAAAAATAATTTTGGTGGCTACTTCAAAACTGTAATTCGAAATAAATAACATTTTCCGATGGCGTTAGGCGACCCCTGTGTTTTGGTCATTTGACCCCCGCTGGGATTGTGACCTACAGCTTGAGAACTGCTGGCGTAGAGTCAAATTGATGCACAAATAAAATTTAAATTATTTAGTCTTACTGTGGTAGTCATCTTGAAGACTGGTGTATCTACTCTTAGTGAGTTTGGAGAAATGGTAACATTGATAAGATATCATCCATAAGTGCAGTTCTGAGGGCTGGTGAGATAGCTCAGTGGACTAAGCACCTGCTTGGGAAAGTGCAGGGACTAGGGTTCAATCCCCAATATAACATCCATGCCAGCACCACCCCCAGGTGCACTGAGCTAGCCACCATGTCTAGGCATGGTGCACTTGCCTGTAATTCCAGGGCTGGGGAGGCTGCAAACAGGAGGATCACTAGGAGTCCAAGCTGCATAGTTAGACTACATACCAAATACATAAACTCAAATAAGTAAATGCAATTTTGGGGACTTTTGTATGTGTATGTGTTTGAGTGAGAGAGAGAGAGAGAGAGAGAGAGAGAGAGAGAGAGAGAGAGAGAGAGAGAGAGAGACAGAGAGACAGAGAGACTGATGGACAGACAGATCTTGAGATCAGCATCAGTTCATGAAAAGATAACTTATGAAGATTCAGCTTTTAGTAATTAACACCCATCCCTCATTCTCTCATTTGTAACATCTTGTTGCTTCCTGGTCTTACTTCTTTATCATTTTGATTCTCTAAGGGAAAGGGAAAAAGCTTCATTCTTAACATTATGCGTATCTTCCTTTTGTTTTTTCTTGTTTTTATCTTTCACGTGGAAGGGCAGTCTAGTACTGTAGAACAATACTTAGTTTGGGAAGAATTGGGGAACAATTAGAGGGAAAAAACATTGGTAGGACTAACCTGGAAAATTTGTCTTAATCTTGGGATCCTAATGTTATTATATATTCTCATTGCCTACATCTATAAATCTGTAAACAAGCTCTAGGTAAACAGAAAGATGGCCCTTATTTTTCTCTGGTTGCCAAATGGAGCTCTTTCCTTTCAAAGAAGTCAACAGCAAACTTGTGCTTGTGTCTTGCTTAGACTCTGGGAGGTGATGGTATCTTACCCAAGTGAGGTTATGTTTTGTTGTTTCTTCACTTACTGTAAAAATTACAAGAGAATCTTTTAAGACACAGTACTAGGGCTGATGATGATGGAGGATTTCAAGGAAATTGACAAAATATCAAATTGGAACCATTTTAAAAAACAATATACACATAGTTCATTCTCTTTGCTTTTTTTTTTTTTTTTTTTAAGGCAGTTTTCAAGACAGAGTGAAATGTGGGTAAGGGTGTAAGCCATTTTTAAAGTTATCATCCACGCAGTTATTTGAAGGAAACATGCCTTTGTGAGTCCTTTTTTAAAAAAATGTATTAGGTGTATGTTGTCACTACGCAGCTGTGAGTCCTCATGATCCTCCTGTTTGCAGTTTCTCCAGCACTGGCATTATAGGCTTGTGTCACCATGCCTGGACTTGGTGGCCTGGCACAGTGTGCTTGGGGTGGGGCAGCACAGCATGTATGCTGGGGATCAAAACCCTGTCCATGAGCTTGCCTAAGCATATGTTCAGTCCACTGAGCTATCTCACAGGCATTCTTTGTGCAGCTTTTTTTTTTTTAAAAAAGAATTTATTTTTTTTCTTGTTTCAGAACTTTTGTTTGTTTGTTTATTTATTTATTTATTTTTATGGCCGGCTCAGCCTGCCCTGAGGGCAGGGCTGGCACAGCATGTGGTGCCTGGGATCGAACCGCGGTCCCTGCAGCCGCCCAAGCTTTCCTAAGCAGGTGCTTTAGACCACTGAGCCATCCTCCTCAGCCCTGTGCAGCTTTTTGATGAAGATCATGTTTCTGATTTTCTTGAAGGTTTTTTTTTTTGTGGTGCTGGGGATTTGCTTACAAGTACAAGTACAAAGGTTTCTCTCCCACATTCTATGCTTAGTTTTAAGTCATTTTGTATAATAAATTTCTGAAAACTCCCAAGACTTTAACCATAACTACGTGAAAGCAAAAACAGTTGCTTTAACATATAAGTGAAACTTATTAATTCCAAGAGCTTTTGTGTTTTGGCCATGGTCATGAGGCTTTGAATATCAAGGAGGTAAAATAGAATGTTGGGCAAGCTTGCTGAGGGCTTGTGAATGGCAAGTGTTCTGAATGGACGTGTGCCCTGCCTACTTTCTCTATAGGATAGCTGGGCAGATCTGCAGTAGTACCCTCGGCATTCCACACTCTGTACTTGGTAGGCTATGAAACTACTGGTGTCCTGCCTGCAGCTGCTCAGTGTAGGTGGCTAGGAGGCTGCAGATTGAATTTCCTCATTAGTGAACAGGCAGGGAGCTTTAGATCACTCTCTATTTGAACTTTAAGAGAGGAACATGAGAGGGGGCTGGGCAAAGGGAAGGAAGTAAAAAGGAAAGAAAAGAATAGAAGAGAAAAAAGAAGTGGAAACAGCTTGTATAAATAAGGAGTGGAACTGAAAAAAAGAAGACATGTTATGTACTGGTATAAGTCCCCTATGATGAATGTGATCGTTATGTATTTCAAATGTATACCCATGAAATCAAATTAATTTAAAAATCATCTCTGTGTTATTCATTGAAAGGCAGTATAGACTTCAAATTCTTATAGAATATAGACATATTTGAAGTTAAGTTTCAATTTTTAGATCCTGTTTCTTTATGGATTCTTATGACTTAAAGATTCTCTTTAACTTAAAAAAATCATGATTGTGGAGTCAGAATTTATTCAGAATTATGATGTGTTTCATTTCACCATTAAACACCACTAAGCATCCATCAACATACTAAATTTTAATATCATTTTGGAAGCTGCTAAGTTACCGTCATCTTGACGTCTTAATGCCAGTTTCCATCCTTTGTAGTGCTAGCTGTAAATCTATAGATAATCTGTAAATAAGCACAGGGAAAATGGTGCTGGAGCAATAAATAAGTGGAATTTGCTTTAAATTGGCTAATTGCTAAGGTAGCCTTGCTTTGGACTGCTCTCATGCCACAAACACTTTTCCATGGAGAAAGTTTGGTGGGTAGGGTATGGCACAGAGGCCTGCCTTGCTTAGAGGAAGAGTCAGAGGTCTTCGGGGAAAGTACTTGATGACTTAGTGAAGTTCCCAGTAGAGTCTCATTTCCATTAGCTACCCCTCTACATTTTTCCTATTTCATTTTAATATATTCACCTGAACAATAGAACAAGTTAAAGGAGTTCAGTCATCTCCATCTCCAAATAAGATGCTCCAGCAGCTTCTCTCAAGTGCTTTTTTTATCTAACTGGATCGCTAATCAACAAGGCATCCTTCTTACTTGGAAAAGGTGGTAGAAAATTGAGTTCAAGGAAAGAAATATTTCCAAGTCTAATTTTGATAGATCTGTCCTTATTTGGGGCCGGGTATAGTGGTGCACACCTGTAATCTTAGCACTTTTGGAGGCTGAAATAGGAGGACTGCAAATTGAAACCCAGCCTGAACAACTGAAAAGCTTGGCAAGACCCTGTCTTTCAAAACATGAGACAGGATATGACGTGGTTTGAAGTCCCCGTTACCACCAGAGGAAGGGAAAGCTTACAGGTTCAGTTTTGGTAAGAAAGTTAAGAAACAATATTTACATATAAAGATCCCCAAATTAACGTATCATTGGTAAAGAAAAATGAAAAACAATCAATATGAAGTTACTGTTCATAAAATAAAATGAGCAAAATTATAAGATCTGTTATAAGTTTCCAATATTGAAGTCTTGAACCATACTAGTTCGCTAGAGCAATATTTCACATAAAGTGTACATTTAATCCCAATAATAAGTTTGTGGGAAGAAGTGTCATTCTTTCCATTTTGTGTGCTGCTGAGTGTCACCCCCCCCACACACACGCGTGGTGCTACCAGGACTCTGCCCTTGCCCTTGCCACAGGTTGCCAAGAGGCCGGAGTACAGAGCTGTGAAGACAGGGTGCTTTGTGTGTGCTGTGGGCTTTGTTTGCTTGTAACTCTTTCAATTTTTTGTTAAGTCATTTTGAATACTTATTAAACTTCCCTAAACCTTAGTTTCCTGAGGATAATAATTGTATCCATTTCACAGGATTATTATGAGAATTAGATGAGATAATGGCTATAAAGTTTTTAGCACAGCATGTGGCATGTGGTAAGTGCCCAATAAGTGAAATACTTTTATTATAACTGCTGCTGCTGTGCTTGTTGAATGAGCTTTTACAATGCTTTGTGTTCATTTTCTACACTTCCACCCTAAAAAGAAAACCTTGTTTTTCTTTAAAACAGGACATTATCTGTCAATGCTTTAAAAACTAATTTGTCACAGTCTTTAAAAACAAATCCAAGTTAAGGATGTTATTAGGAGGAAGGTATGAAGCAAAAATTATTTCCACTATTGCTATTACTATTGCTATATATTTTTTCAATTGAATATTCAGAAAATTTGGTGCTGTATATAAAATGCCAGTTGGCTTTATGGTGTTTAGTTTCCAATTTTAATCAAGGCAAAAGTATTACTTAGTTTTTAGAACAATTAAGTGACGGGTTAAGATGATGTCCTGTTTTGGAGTGTTGGGGAAGTTTGCAGATGTTCTTCTAGCACTCAAGAGGTTAATTCTTGAAGTATATACAAGTTAGTATACAGGTGTATATATAGTTCTATAGTGCTTAAGCCTGCTTTGCTAAATATAGATCTAAGCTTGCAGATCTGGCCTTAAGTCAGGTGGTGCACTGTACCCCTGCTGTCACCAACCCCTTGGCTTGTACTCTCCAAGATCCTGAGGTGGCGTTGTACTTTGTTTAGGGAATGGGTTTCTTCTAGTGTCACTAGCGGCAGTTGTGACTACAGTTGGAACTGTGAAGGCTTTACCACTTCAGATCTTTTGATGATCTTTATCCTAATTTATTTTTCTTAAGAAATAACTTTATATGCTCCAGAGTGAGACAAGAACAAAAGAGGGCTGTTGTAGTTTACTAGGAAATAACAAAACGTCAACAAGTGGATTCACATTTTCTAGATACGTGAAGTTTACATTTTTGGAGAATGTTCTTATCCATCTTTTAGCAACATCGCCACTTTCTAAAGCTCACTATTTTGA
This sequence comes from Myocastor coypus, assembly GCA_004027025.1. Lineage (NCBI taxonomy): Eukaryota > Metazoa > Chordata > Mammalia > Rodentia > Myocastoridae > Myocastor > Myocastor coypus. The sequence continues at coordinate 46,586 of PVJA010006611.1, read as the reverse complement.
GTTATATAATTTTAGAGCCAAAAGAAACTTGCCTCAAATTGAGTTGGGTGTCCATGGTTCTGTTCCTTAAAAAAAAGAGTGCAGTTGTTACATTTTTTTTTTTTTTTTTAATTTTTGAGACAGGGTCTCTCTATGCAGTTCAGGCTGGCCTTCAGGTCACTTTTGTAGCCCAGGCTGGTCTCGAACTCACAGTGATCCTTCTGCCTCAGCCTCCCAAGTGCTGGGATTACAGGCGTGCGCCACCACGCCCGGCTAGTTGTTACATCTTTACTCTAACATAAATGTAAAAGAAAAAAGCTGCTTGTGTATTGCCAAACTTAGTGCATTGTAGTTTCTGAGTATTTTAACTGTAACTCTAGTACTTCTATATTTCTTTATGTTTCAGATTTTTTAAAATATTGATGAAGAAAAATGAGATTGGAAAACCTATTAAATTATTGAAAGTCCACCAGATACAATGTGTTTTTCAAATATTATGTATAATGTTTGTATTATTCACCAATAATCTATATAAAGACTGTATAAAATGAAATTTTCCCTTTGTATCATACAAATAGCATAGAATAGTTTCAGTTCAGGATATCATATAATTTCATTAAATTGGAAGCTTAGAGAAAGGGAAATATTTTAAATGTATGGAGTACAGAAATTTCTTAGAATATATCTAGTTAATTATTTTTTTATATGCTCCAGAGTGAGACATATTCTCTAGAATATGTCTAGATATAACTAGATATATTCTATTTCTTAGAATATATCTAGTTAAGTTATTTTTTCAAGAGTTTGTCTTGCCGGGTGTGGTGGCGCACGCCTGTAATCCCAGCACTCGGGAGGCTGAGGCAGGAGGATCAGTGCGAGTTCAAGACCAGCCTGGGCTATGAAAGTGAGCTCAAGGCCAGCCTGAATTGCATAGCGAGACCCTGTCTCAAAAAGACAAAAAAAAAAAAAGAAAAAAGAGTTTGTCTTATACTTTGATATCATGCTAATTGTGAATATTTGTAGAAAATGCTTTTGTCACATTGAAAATACCATGCATTTGCTGTCCTGTATGGTAGCCCCTAGCTACACCCATGACCCATTAGCATTTGAGATGGGAATAAGGTTGAGGAGCTGGCATTTTAATTTTTTAAATTTTAATGTAACTACATGTGGCTAGTAACTTCATGTAGCACACTCAAGGTATTACTAAACAGGACAATTTTTTAATTTAAATTACTGGAAAGTGTGATATAGAGCATAACCAAAATTAAAAGAGTTTTTGCTTGTAACTAGCCAGCATAAGCCAATTTTATTATCTGTCCTTACCAAGTGGTCCTGCACCATAGGTACCTTATTTCTCAGCCCTGCTACATAGTGGTAGGATGTACTGATCCATACATGGTAAGGGTGATACAGCTCACATTATCAATTTTAGAGTAAGTGTTCATTGTATATTAGCCAATTGTTAAGCACTGCACAATACTTTAAGAAGAATAAAGGGCTTTGTTTTAAATTATAAATGATACTTTTAAAAGTTACAAATCCCAGGGAAGTCCCAGTCACATGTTTTTGAGTAAAACTTTTAAAATTTATAAGGTAGATACATTGTGTGTTAAATATATTAATCTAGGTGGTTATTTTCTTTTTTGTCAGTTAGGTCACAGACTCTCAATCTGATAGTAAGTAGTTGTATATATTTTATGGGTCTTTAAGAGTTTACTCATTGTAAATGTATTATATGTCAATGAAATGTTCAACATAATTGCTGAACATTTAGTTTAAATTTGTGTTGTTTGAATCTAATTTTAAAATATCTGAAATAGCAATTTTGTATCTTACTGCTGGAGAGAAAAGCCCTTTCCCTCCCTCCCTTCCTGCCTCCCTGCCTCCCTGCCTCCCTGCCTCCCAGCTCCCTGCCTCCCTGCCTCCCTGCCTCCCAGCCTGCTTGCCTGCCTGCCTGCCTGCCTGCCTGCCTGCCTACCTGCTTCAGTGTGCGCGAGTGATGCTTTCCATGTATCTCCCCTTTCTTCACAGAAGACTGAAAAGAGTTGGGTATAATAAAAATGAATTTTGAGTGTTTTATCAAGGATACTCTTAAATGAACTGGTTTTTTCTCTCTTAATGCGAGTTTGTGATCATGAGGAGAGTAATGACTATTAGTACTATTTGCTTCACTGCCCAGGTTGCATTTGCACCATCAATATAAATGTCAATACAGTGAAAAAGCCAGGTGCTGTCTTAGTATATTATAAAGCAGTTCTGTTTAGTTTAGCTGTCCTGAGTGTCTCAGAGTCCTCCCAGAGATCCATCAAACTCAGTTTGAGGACCAGGTTAAAGGACAATTCAGAGTAACAAATTGAAAAATACACACTTATCTAGGAAAAATCGAGCTGATGTTTGTGAGTGGTAAGGTAGAGTGGCATTGGACCAGTTGTCACTCCCTGACCCTGCCTTGAGTTGAAGTGCATCTGGTATGGGAAGAGAAGAGAGCAGACTGGTTTTCAAGATTGAGGAACTTGTGGCTTCTGATGCAGTTCACTTCTCCTTTTTACAACCTTTTGTTGAGAGAGCATTTACAGTAAACTACTTCACACTGGAGCCTTGGAAGCATTTCTTCTGCAGTACAGAACTGCTCTCAGGCATGACCACACCTTGATGCTCAAGGAGGTAGAACACACAACAGACGCCTCTTTTGTTATTGTCTCGAGTACTTATAGATTCTCTTCATGAAAACCATGTGGTAAAATAATTTGTTCAGTGTCTGAAAAATGAAGCTCCTGGGAAAGGTAGGTGGCTTCCCAAGTGAGCTTTCAAAGATGGCTTAGTGGGGTCATTGATTCATTCATTCATTTATTCATCACAAGCTGATGTAATGTAATACCTTTCTCTTGCTGCCGAAGACCTCAGCTATAGCTAGTATCAAGCAGTAAGCATGTGTTATACTTGACAGATAGTAGGTGTAGATGAAGAGTGAGCAGGGTTGAGTGAGAGCACCAAGAGAGACTATACACTTTTTTTTTTTTTGTCTTTTTGAGACAGGGTCTCGTTATGCAGTTGAGGCTGGCCTTGAGCTCACTTTTGTAGCTCAGGCTGGTCTCGAACTCTCACTGATCCTCCTGTCTCAGCCTCCTGAGTGCTGGGATTACAGGCGTGTGCCACCACACCTGGCCACACTTTTGGATTGGACAAAGCTTTGCAGAGGTTTTCAGCTTTAGAGACCTTGAATTGATTTGGGTTCCTTGGGACCGACTCTTAAAGATGGTACTGGGAGCTGCTCCCTGAAGAGTGCAGGGAAATTAATGCTTTTTGATTATACTTAGCAGTGTCTAAATTTCTCTCATATTCTTCTGCTTTCAGAGAATATAGAAACCAAAATCCATAATCAAATCTTATTTGGTGAGAATTTCATCACAAAGGACCATGTATTCCTGAGGTTTATTTAACTAGGATTTCCGCTGTGGCTTCCTTGTCTCTGCCACATAGCAGAGGTTTTTTTCAGTGCAGTTTTTCTTTAATCGTAAGTATCCCTAGGCCTTGTTGGGAAAACAGGTAAATTAATGTCTTTTGGACATCTAGCAACCTTTGATCTCTGTTAATATGTTCTCACTTGGTTGGACAAAGTTAATCACATGACACTTCCTGTATGACTTTTGAGTGAAGTTGACTATTGATGTTTCCAGGGCTTTTTTTTTAAAAAAACAAAACAAAACAAAACAAAAAACATGCTTTAGGATAGATTTTTCTTATACATTATTTTTATTAATTCAACATTTAAAAATATTTAACTGTTCATTCTATGAATTGTTCCAGGTATAGCAGTAATCATCGAGCTAACGTTTTAGTGAAGTAGGCTGTCAACAATAAAGAGTATACCTATACCTATTCCTATTTCTGTTCCTGTACCCATCTATCAAGTAGCAGTATGAATTATGAAGACAAAGCTGAATAAGGGTATAGAGAAGCTTGGGAAGTGATTGTGTGGTAAAGCTGGTTTAATAATGCTTCCTCAGATGAAGACAGTGAGCTGAGAACTGGAGTGTGGTAGAAGGGCAAGCCCTGCCAGCCCTGGGAAGAGTGTTTCCTGCAGAGGCCCCGAGACTGGTGTGAGCTCCATGTACTTGAGGAGCATCCAGGGTGCCAGTGTGTGTGGAGTATAGTGAGGGAAGAGTGGTCAGAGCCTTGGTTGTTGGGTAACTGGGAGTTGAGTGGGTGCTGTGAGTAGAAATAAAGATTTTGGCTTTGCTGTGAGATGGAAAGATACTGATGAATTTCAAGCACGAGAGTGGCACCTTCTTGTTGTATATTTTACCAGGACTGCATTATTTTCTGTGAGGAATAGCCAGGAGAGCAAATGTAATTGTACTGGGTAACAAATTAAAGGCTGTTACAGTCTACCAGGCAAAATATAGTGGTGGCCTGTGCAAGGGTGCTGGGCACGTATTTCAGGGTAATGCTGACAGGATTTACTGACATATTAGAAACAGGATGTCAGATGATGACAGACACTAGTATTTTTGACTTGAGCAGCCAGAGATTGGAAGCACTGTAGGGAAACAGTTTAAGATAGAAAAATCAAGTTTGGTTTAGACATGTTAATTTGAAGATGCGACTCAGATTTCTCATAGGCACTTGGGTATAGTAATTCAAAATTTAGAGCTAGGAGAGCTAAAGCAGTATTATGCAAGGAGAGGAGTCTGGGAATTCCACGGGCAGAGCTCAAGCAACTCTACCTATGGTGGGTATGGCTCTTTTCCAGGCCCAGTTTGCCACCAAGAAAGTCCTGCTGTTAGAAGCTACAGCTTTATGCCCTTGTTTATCTAGTATAGCTTATAGTAGGCTAAAATAAGATGTCACTGTTAACCAAAGAATGAAATAATACTGGTCTACAATGGATGATTTAGACCATTACTGACAAGCTAGGGAACTGTGGGCCCTGTCACAGAACATCTTAACTACCATAATAAAAATATTATAAACTGATGGTTTCTAAAAAAACAGATATTTATTTAACACAGTTTAGAGCCAAGAAGATTCAAGATTAAGGTTCCAGGGCATCCAATATCTGGTGAATTTGTTGGTTTCCAGGCCACATTCTTTTTGTGTCCTACCATGGTGGAGGTGGCAAACAGATCTCATCTTGACTTTTTTTTTCTTTCCATAGTAGAGCTTGAACTCAGTGTCTTTGCACTGATCTACATCCCTAGCATTTAAAATATTTTCAAAATTTTACTGTGAGATAGGGTATCATTAAACTTCTAAGTGGCATGGGCTGGGCTTGAACATGTGATCCTCCTGGCCCAGCCTCCCAGAGTGTGCCATCATGTTCACTCTCTGCATTCTGTCCCCCACTGTGGTACTGGAATTGAACCAGGGCCTTCATACTGAGTTGTATCCCCATCCCTTTTTAATTTTTTTTATTTTGAAACAGGATTCTTTTTGAAGGCAATGAGCTAATTACTTCTTAATCTAGTCACACTGGTGATTAGATTTCAACATATGAGTTTTGGGAGAATAACAGACCATAGTAGACTGTTCTAGCTCTGAGATAGGGTTTAACATAATTTCATAATACTGCTTTAGCTCTTTGTAAGCAATGAATTAGGAAATAAAACATTTTCAGAGCAATTTGGTTTGTGTGTTTTAAGGGAGTACAAGCGGGAATTGCCCTATGGGAGGCAGTGCATTGTATTCTCATACCTCCAGGGCCCCAGAGGTACTGCTCCCTGGTCGACAGTCTTAGTTTTGAGCTGATGACTTGATTTTTCCCAGCCAGCCCAGAGAGGAGTTACTGCAGATGGAGGAAAGAAGGCCCTGGCTAGGAAAGGGAGGGAAAAAGAGACACACAGACACAAAGACAGAAAGAACCTGAGGGCACCAGACATATAGTCCTTATCCACTTCTAGAGTCCAGCGCCACCACAGCATCTGCTATGTAATAAGAGCTCAGTAAATGCTGCACTGAACAGAAAACTTATTTTTGCTTACTTTCTCTGTGACCTCAGGCTAGTCACTTCTTTTCTCTAAGCCTAATTGCTCCATCTGTAGAGTGGGAATGATAGTGATATTTAAGCTAAGGGTTCATTTGAGTTTAGAGTGACGATACTTGACAAATGAAATCAGAATACTTAAAAGAACGATGCAGCAGTAAGAAATGGAAGATTATATAGCTGCCATTTAGCTGTCTACACAAATGTGAACATTTTAGACACTGAAAGCCATATCAATTATTGTTCCTTTTTTTGATGAGAATTTTTCAATAGAGTATGTGATCAAAGTTGTAAGGAAAAAAAAAAAAACATTAGGGTCCCAGCGGGATGGCTCAGTGGTCTAAAGCACCTGCTTGGGAAAGCTTGGACGGCTTCAGGGACCGCGGTTCCATCCCAGGCACCACATGCTGTGCCAGCCCTGCCCCTGGGGCAGGCTGAGCCAGCCATAAAAATGAGTGAATAAACAAAGAAAGGTTCTGAAACAAGAAAAAAAAAAAAATTAAAATTAAAAAAAAATTTAGGGGGGAGGGCTAGAACAGTGATGGTAAACATTTTACAGCTTTCAGTGATCCAAACAGCCCACCATGTCACACAGGCCACAGGCGTGTCACAATTGAACTAAAGGAGTTTGCAAGTTGTCACTGTGTGGACCTATATGAATAGTTATTTGAGTGGAAGAGATGTGAGGCTGAGGCACTTGTCTGGTAACCCACTTCCTGGTCTGGCTTAGAAGACCTGAGAAATACTGAGTAGCTGGGGAGAGAGCAAAGCATGGGAAGGTGAGTACCCTGGATTGCATGTGAAAAAGGTTTTCAGGTTGGAGTAATTCTGTCAGATATTATTGGTAGAATAAAGTGATAATCAAATCTTAACACTTGCAGTCTTAAAAAATCAGTCTTTTCCCTATTGTATTTTTTTCCTACAACATAGCACATCATTTTGTTCTAAAAATAATCCAGGGTCTTGTCATATATTCTGGATTGTCTTCAAACTCAAGATCCTTTTACCTCAGCCTCTCAAGTGCTAGGGTTACAGGCATGCATCATAATACTCAGTTCTCAACTCACTTTTTTTTTTTTTTTCTTTTCTTCTTTTTCTGTCTTTTTGAGACAGGGTCTTACTATGCAGTTCAGGCTGGCCTTGAGCTCACTTTGTAGCCCAGTCTGGTCTCGAACTCACACTGATTCTTCTGCCTCAGCCTCCCAAATACTGGGATTACAGGCGTGAGCCACCACGCGCGACTTCAACTCACTTTTTGATGCTGCTGAAATTCAAAAGTTGTGAATCCAAGTTAGTTGTTCACCAGGAGATACCTAACCTAAAGTGGCACTTGATAGCTGCTATGGCCCACGCTGCATTGGCCCCATGATAAACTGGCCAGACTGCCTGTGTTTGTACAGAGCACCTTCCTGGTTTGTAGTGCAGTGCTGCGTGTGATTGCTATATATAAAATGTGCCGGGCGTGGTGGCTCACACCTGTAATCCCAGCACTCAGGAGGCTGAGGCAGGAGGATTGGTGCAAGTTCGAGACCAGCCTGGGCTACGAAAGTGAGCTCAAGGCCAGCCTGAACTGCATAGTGAGACCCTGTCTCAAAACACAAAAAAAAACCCAACCAAACAAACAAAAAAAATGTGATGATAAAATAGTACCAGTTAGTTAATGATAGGATAGTACTGTGTTAGAACAGCGTCCACTCTATTCCAGTTGACACTGTCAGTACGTGTGCTAAGGAGAAATAATCTTAAAGCCTACAGAAATATCTGAGAGGAGGATGTTCATTTGTAAAGAAAAATTGCTGTCCTTTGAAGGTACTATAGGAGAAAGCATTCAGTCGGGAAAAGAAATCAGGTCTCCATAGGGGTCATCCTCAGCAAATTGTACTATGTTTGTGCATGGCTTGTCCCACCCTCTGATCATCTACTACCAGTAAAAACCAAGAGCAAACCAGTGTGTTTGTGAGGGCAGGGAGGATAAGTTCTGAGGTCGTTTGAATGGTAAGATGAGCATTTCTTGTAACTTTATGATAAATATGAACTTTGCAGGTCGTTTACATGTGTGTCAGTTGTTTGGGAGTTAAATTATTTAGCACTTGCCCTAGATTCTCAAACACAGAGCCCAATGCAGAAGGGAGACACACTTTCGGGCTGCTGTAAACCCCCAGTGTACATGCTCTCAGTCCTTAGTGCAGTGCTTGTGTTGGTGGTCTTATAATATTTCTGCCTCACAACCTTGGAAATTGAAAATTTCTTTGAAATCTAGACAGACGTCTTGATGGGATAAAGTAGGTAAAATCCTTAGAGGCTCTGAATCTGCCTGAAAATTCTCCGGAGAGAACTGGGCACATTTGGGTTTTCCCTCAGGGAGAAGGGCTAAGTTTTGCCTGGGTGAGACAGAATTAGGATAGCATTGTCCTCTGTTTTCCCTTCAAGGTGCAAAAGACCAGGGCCCCAACTCTGGACCCTACCTAGGTTCCAGTCTTCATAGGCCTTCAGTATCCTTCTCAGTAGGTTCCTCCTTAACATGATCCCACTGGCTTGAGCCATTGGTAGTACATGAATGACTGTCCATCTAGAGGCTTGGACCAGGGGTGATGCAAACAGATCTGATCATTTTTATTAGCCTTTTTACTAAGAAAAGTAATAAAAAGCCACTCAGTAGAATAGTTAGACAGGTGTCACTGGTGCTTCATACCACAAGAGATGTGAATTGTGGGGCCAGAGAGATAACCTCTGCAGTCTAAGTGCCTGCCTGGAAGCATAGGACCAAGATTTGATCCCTGATACCGCATATCATGCCAGTCCTTCTCCATGCTGGCCACTGAAACCGAGCATTGTGGTGACTGCCTGCAGTTCCAGCACTGGGAAGACTGAGACAGGAGGATCACAATGAGTCTGGACTATATAGCCAAACCCCGTACCAAATAAATAAATCTTAAAAAAAAAAAAAAAAAGCAATGTGAACTGTGACCCTGCTGTGAATGCGCTATGCCATAACTAAGAGTTTTGTCTTCCTCTGGTTGTGTGCCTCATTTCTCCCCTGGTCATAATGAACTGATTTTAGTTCTGCAAAATGTCTTTATCCCAGCACACCTGAGTGAGAAGACTTATTCTTCCTTACATCTTATATCTGGATGCCCTACAAGCCTCATGTGCTCCTAGGTGAAGCTCTTCAGGGCTGGCTGTGCATAGGGTGAGTGAATGGGGTGAAAGGTGTGTGAAAGGTGTGAGCCTGCTGATCGGTTCAGCATAGCCCTTGTTATGGACAATGGCAAGGTCCACTCTGGATGTGGGGCAGCGTCAACCAGTAGGCTTGTTGCCTGGATGGAATAAAAGGGAGAGGGAGAGTGGTTTGGCTGCCTCCTGCCTGCCTTGTTGCAGACTGTCCCTCTTCTCTGATACTCCTCTGCCATGCCACCCTGCTTTATAGCCAGCCAACTTTGGACTAAAACCTTTACCAACTGGAAGCTAAAATAAATCTTTCCTCTTTTGAGGCTGTGGGGAATTTTGTTCCAGTATCGAGAAACTTAAGACTCTCCCAGTATGAAATCCCTTCTTCTATAAAGCCTTTTCAGCCCCTTTGTGACTTGGCTTCAAAGGCCATGTTGTTGGAATCCTCACTCTTGCTGTAAGCTGTATTACTTAGGCTGGGTTACATTGCTTACTGGGCCTCAATTTTCTCATTTTTGACAAGGGAGTCGTACTTGCCTTTACCTATCTTGTAGCATTGGTAGGAGAATTAATAAAGATTTATGTAATGTGCTTATAGTTGTACCTGGTAGATGACATAGTGATTTTGTAATTTATTGTTACTACTAATGCCACATTATTGCTTTTTTTTTTTTTTTTTTTTTTTTTTCCCCGGGACCAGGGTTGGAACTCATGACCTTGCACTTGCCAGACAGACACTTGTGCCATGGAGCTATCTCCCTGGCCTGCCTCTGTGACCGTATTTTTGCCAGTATTCTCTTTTGCTATATTCTGAGTGGAGTGAGGTCAGGCTCTCTGCCCTCTGCCACCACACCACCACCACCACCATTTCTTGAGTACATGGCTTTTAACAGGCATTCATTGAGTGTGTAGTGTGCTTGTTCAGAGGTGTGGGTATAAAACAATGAGTAATTGGGAGGAGAGAATATCTTCTAGGATGTCTGCCTGGAGATAGTTCCTGGGCTGTGCTGCACTGATGGCTAGAAATGAGTCAGGGTTAAGGATCACACGGTAGCAGCATGGAGAGAGTGGCTGTAGAATAGGACTGCAGAGTGCGGCCTACCTGGGAAGCACAGCTGAATGTGAGCCACGTAGGTCAGACAAAGTTGTCTCGCAACCACATTCATAGTAAAGAGACAAGCAAAGCTAACTGTAATATATTTTACTTAATGTAAAGCATATCTGAAATACTGTTTAAACACAGTATCTGAATGTTATTTCAACAAATAATATTTAATATAAAATTGCAGGCACGATTTTTTACTCTCCTCCCATCTGTTAAGTCTTTCAGATCTTGGTTTGAATTGGCTATATTCTAAGAGCTCAGGGCTGATACATTGGACAGCATGGATATTGATAGAGGATAGTTGTGAGGCAGTGGTAAACAGACAGTGGCTGGGTGTGGGTGGAGAGAGGCAAAAGGCATCAACAGGATAGGGTGACTGCCACATTTTTTGTATTCCTCACAGGTGGAAGAATTCAGGAGAAAGAATATGTTTATTTTTATTTTTACTCAAGGTAAGCTGCTGAATTGCACTTTGGAGTATTAGCCGTAGGAGGGATATTGTGCTTCATGGATGTGGAGCTTAGTCTTTTAATGTTTTATATTTTTGAGGCCTGAAAAGTGGATCTGAAGCTCGGTATACCCTGAGCTGCACAGGGTCAATCCTTGTTCATCCTGTCTTGCCCCTACTTTGGCTTTAGCTCAGAGGCATTCTTCTTGGGCTTTAGGGGAAAGTTAGATGATTACCTCCAAACTCCCACCTGAGCTCTTTTTTCTCATCAGAGAAAAAAGAGAAGACTACATGGTCATAATTCTTAAACATATCTTACTAACACAACTGAAGTCTTTCATGTGCACTTTGAATTAATTAATTAATTAATTAATTAATTGTGGAAGCAGGGATCGAACTGAGGACCTTACACTTACGAAGCAGGCACTTGTGCCCCTGAGCTATTTCCCCGGCCCCACGATTTGAATTTTAAAGCTAGTTTAAAAAATATTTATGAGAAATTGTAAGCCATTTTGGTATAGAAAGGATGATCAGTATAGATTATTACTGGAAAATGTCTTTAGCTTTTTATTTGTATTTTATTTTTTATGTTTTTTAGGGAAGAGTCTACAGGGTGTTCAGGGTCTCACTCCTGGATTGGACTCAGTGATCCACCTGTATACAGTCTCCCAAGAGCTGGGATTACAGGCCTGCACCACCATGCCCAGTCTCCTTTGCTATCTCAGTGCTCCCTGGGAGCAGGGCTGGCTTGGCAGGCCTGGGGATCAATCCCTTTAGTCTGCTGTAGCTTTTTATTTTTGGAAATGAAATTCTGAGAACTTTTTGTAGGTTTGTGTCTAGACAATATTTGTATTTGGCAGTGTCTTTCAGTGAACCAGGTAAATACAATTCTAATTTGTAGGGAGGCTATGTTGCTATAATTCTATGGAGAGTGTCAGAGGCTGTGAGATAGAACACCGGCCTGTTGTGTCTGAGGCCCTGGGTTTGAGCCCAACACACAAACATGCAATATACTGAGAGATGTGAAGAAGACCTTTGTCTACTCACTCATCCATCATCAACTGTTGTACATTTATAGTTCCTCATTCTCTTTGCAGCATCCAGGAAGTATGGAAATAACCTGCTTTCCTTTGTAAAAATCCCAGTTATCATGCAATGGTGTAGGTGCAACAGAGATAGATACATGCAGACATTACTGACTAGATTGCAGCTTAATTATTTGCAGACACAGGAAGGAAGCTGGTGCTTAAGATAGATGAAAGAGGAGGAGAAATTTACACAGACATATTACAGAATATCGTGCTTTCATCAGACAATAAGTGTTGCAGAAATGCCTTGGGCCAGTGGGTCCCATGTGCTCGCATTTACGTATGCATCTGTCTGTTCAACCAAAAGTTTAAGGCACTCTTCTGGATGCCATAGGACAGCAGTTATAAGGTATAAATGTATGAGACATTGGAGTGCCTTTTCCAAGAGAACAGAGAGCATATTAACAGCTGCTGTTTGTAAAATGAGGGTGGAGATGTGATATCCACATTCACATTTAAAGATACGGTGAGACTTTGATACTCCATCCATAAACATTGAGACTACTCTTTGTAGTCTTAATGCATTAGTAGCAGTAGTGGTGGTCATGGTGTGTTTTAGCAGTATGAAGGAAGACCAGACTTGTTGCTCTGCTGTCTTCCAGGTCTCATAGTCCAGAGGACAAGATACAATAATAAGCAGGCACATGATGTGCTGAATGTTCCTTGGCCTTGTGACTTGACTCCAGGTACAGGGATCAGGGAAGACCTCAAGGAGAAGTTATGTTGAAACATAGGGAGGAAACAGTGGGAGAGGGTATACTAGGCAGGGATAGTAGGCCTACCAGCACTAAACTGGGAAAGAGCACAATGATTTTGTGTGACTGCACTTGTTAGGTGTGGCAGGAGTAAAGAATGTGAGGGAGGAGCAGAATGCTGGAGGGGAAGGTGTTTGGGGGAAGTGCCTCACCCAGCTACACGGAGATATTTGGTTGTAAGTGTACCTCAGAGATGGTACAAAACATAGACAATTTGCATTTTAGAATGATGTCTTTAGAATAATGTACTTCAGAAAGTACATTAAAGAAGATGTAATTCATGATGAAGCTCTTTGGTACCAGAGAAATGCAGATGGAGGAGATGTGTCATTAAGAGGCTTCAAAGGGAAGCAGATCTTAACCATCATTGGATGTGACCAGTGAGGTTCAGGAGAAAAAAAGGCTTCTGTCTAGGTTGGGTGACTGGATATTCCAACAAAGATGGGAAATCAACAAAGATGGGAAAGTGGATGGTTAGCAGATTAGGTGCATGATTCTGACCTTTGGAATGCTGATCTTGATACACCAAGAGGAAACAGCCAGTTTCAGGTAGAAATAAGCACCTGGCTGTGTCATGTGGAGAATGGAATCATGAGGACCCCTAAAACTTAAGGGAGGACATAGAAGGACACTTGGGAAAGGGCAGATGAGGGAAGAATGGTCAGTAGCAAGACAGAATAGAGTTATTCTCTCCACCCGGACTTTTGAAAAATTTCAAGTCTGTAGAAGTAAAGGAATAGCACAATTATCACAGATAAATTTTTACCTAGAGCTAACAGCCTTTGACTGTAGTCACATTTATTTTAATCCTTTCTGCCTAAGTACTCTTAAAGGAAGAAGGAAAGGTTGCCAGGCAGATTATTTAGTGAAGAGCTCTAGGGGCAGAGACAGCCTGTACAAAAATCCTGAGGTAGAAGGATGTTCAATTTGTTTGTTGATAGGCAAGGAATTCATGTGACTGAAGTGAAGAAAGGGAAGATTTAAGAGATTCAGGGTTAGAGAAGTTGTGGTAGTCCATGTCATTAGACCTTGTAGGCTAGCATGAGGTCTTCAGAATATCCTGAGAATAGGATGGGAAAGTATTAGAGATCTTTTAGATGTGACACGATCTGATTTACATTTTTAAAGGATCACTCAGAACCATGTGACACATGGACTGGGAGGGAAAAGGAGGTGAGAAGCAATGAGGTCAGCTGTGGAGGCTGCTGCAGTAGACCAGGCAGGCTCTGCTGGGGCTCAGACAAGGTCACCAATGGGAGAGGCCATTGGAAGAGTAGTCACTTATGTTACAGGTGAAGACAACAATTACAGATGGAGTGGAAGTTGAGAATAGGATTGAGTGAAAGGTCAAGGATGGCACCATGTATTTGGTTTTTACTGCTGGTAAGAGTACAGAAACAGTCTATAGAGATGGGCTGGTTGGAAAATTTAAGAAACTATTTTTAAGCATGTTAAGACTGAGATATCTACTGGGGTATCCAAATGGATGCATTCAATAAACAAATTGCTAGAAGGAAGTCTAGTTCAATAAAATAGTCTGGGTGGGAGCAAGACCTTTAGGAAGAAGCATCAGCGTGTGGACAGAATCTAGAGTGTAGCTCTGAGTGAAGGAAGTGTGTATAGAGATGTGATCCAAGGTTGCAGGCCTGGTATGCCTCAGAAGTTAAGAAACCAGAAAAAACTTACAAGCTAGGAGAATGAGCTATCCCAGATGTCACTCAAAAAATGAGTGAGCAGCTATGTCAGGTGTTACTGCTAGGTCAGCCAAGAAGACACAGGGAATCATAGAGGTCACTTTGATAGGAGCAATTTTTGTGAAATGTCAGTATGATTTGTGTAAATTCAAGAGTAATAAAAGAAATACAGGCAGCAAGTATGTATTGTCACTTTATCAATAACTGTTCCACAGAGGAGCATAAAAGCAGAGGAAAGCAGGAAGAAGATGTGTCAAGAGACACAGAATAAATATTTGACAGTGCAAGGTTGAGTAGAGATGTGCAGGTAGGAAGAACTGGTCAGGCAGAAGGCAAATTTAAAAGTAGGTTGGTAGATGAATTTGGATCCTATAGGTACTTAAGTTGCTCCCCAAGTCAACCGTCTTTCATGACTGCTTTAAAGAGTGCTCCTGGAAGGGGGCGATGGTGGGGTGAGAGAAGTCAGGGCAGGGTTTGCCTTGCCTGTGTTTCTTGGCTTCCCAGGTCCATAGCATCCCAGTGGTCATTGTCTGTGCTGCTCTAACCACTGGCTCAACTACTATGTGGAATTTGGGTGCCTCCAGGCTTCCGTGTCCTTACCTCTCAGAAGTCATCACTGCCTGCCCCTTCCCCCTGCCCAAGGTCTCACAAGACCTTTTCTGGGTGAGACCTTCCTTGCCCAGTGGCTCTTACTTGTGCTTTCTCATGGTGTTGGCCTTAGGCTGAATGACTTTTTTTTTTTTTTTTTTCTCTGTGCCTATCCCCTCTTCAGTCTTTCTGGTTTATCTCTAATGGATCTAGGATTTATTTAAAAGATTCACAGTATGAAGTATTATTATTCTGTGGATAAAAGCCTTTTAATAAATATTATTTTGTAACATCATAATGAACAGGAATTGATATTACCTTTGAAGACTCAAAGATGTTTGTTATCTGTGAAATGAAATTGTGTAGTAGTGAATATTCTGAAAGTTTTTTTCTTTTAATGGGAAAAGTAAATCATATCTGGAAGACTTCATTTACATTTTTAATTGTGATATATTTTATTTAAACCAGATTTTCTAATGTAGGCTCGCAAATCTTTGTTTTTAATCTAAGATTTTTTCTAAATATTTAACTCTAAAATTATCTTTACTTCCCTCATCCCATCTTAATCTTCATCCCAAATGCCTCCTTCCTTACTTCATTTTTTTAGATGTGCAAGGCTGAAAGTAGAGGCCCCCAGAGGGTCTCCTAGTTAGCAGAGGCTTTATAGCTCAGTTCATTCAGCTTTATCTTAGATGAAGAATGTGAGGCATCTCGAGTTGATTGTCTACTTAACTTGATTATGACGGTCAAAAGCCAAGCATAATATTAAATTCTCTAGCTTCGTTCCATTATTTCTTTCTTTTAACAACTTACCTGAAAGGAACTGCCAGCACATGAAGGAAAATCACCAAGAAGGAGTCTGACACTCTTTTTCTTGGGCTTCTGTATCTGGCAAGGTGGCTGCTGCAGCCCCCCAGCCCTGGGAGCAAGGCCTCGCCGGCAGTAGGGCCATCTGGGATGACTGCTCAGAGGCTGCTCCCATCTACAGTAGTTTGGCCTTCCTGGTTGGAGGTAAAGCCATCTGCTTGCTGTTTCCTGTTTGCCAGCTGTCCCTGGAGATGATCTCAGGTATAAAAACTTGTGAGGTTGTTCTTCCAGTAATTTCTGTTTATACTTCTGTGTTTGCTATAGTGGAAAATGAAGAGAAAATCTTCAGGCTCTTGGATTAATTGGTTAGTGTGTATTAGATACTAGATGATTATTATACTTTAGAACAACAAAAGTTTTTCTAACAACTTTGATAATATTAGGGTACCATAAAAACTGCTCAATTTCTTTGCTGATATTCATATATAAATATTGTTAAAATAGTCCATCTTAATTGTAAATAATTATATTCTTATTCCTCCCTAAATTGTTTTTTTTTTTTTTTTTTTTGTGGGACCAGGGTTCGAACTCACGACCTTGCACTTGCCCAGCAGGCACTTGTGCCTCGTAGCTATCTCCCCAGCCCCCCTAAATTGTTTTTAAAAAACGTCAGAACATATGTATTTGTATTTTATGAAGAAATGAAGATACTGTATCAGAAGTCACATGAAGTAATATATTATCAAAACATTGATTAACTTTTATGTAAACAAGTTAATATAGAAATAAGTTACTCAGGTATAATCCTTAGGTAAGTAGTATTTCTCGCTAGCATTTTCAGGGTTCGAGTATTTTCAGATAGATGCAAATATCTGGGAACTGTAAAGAAGGCTTTGCCAGGCCAAACCACACAGCTGTGGAAAGTGCAGCAGTGCGGTGCAGAGGGTACTGCTGTTTTATAACCATGTTTAAAACTCTGTTCCTCTTTTACTCCTTCGAACTGAATTCAAAGATATAATGGGACCTATTATAGGTAAAAGGTCTGTGACTCAGCCATCGAACTGCTCAGACTGTTGGCTGTTTTAATTGCCACCATTAAAGCTTTAGTACTTTTATCTCATAAAAATAGATATCATTGATGTAAAATGTGCGCCTATTGAAAATACATGTGTACCTCTGCCCTTACGGTTAGCTAATCAGCCATTCCAATCTGAAGTTAGTTAGGTTTTATGCAGCTGGGAACATGACATAGATCTCCTGATTTAGTGACTTTAATTAAGCAGTTGGAGTAGTAATAAGAATAACATCTAGTTAGCATATCTTCTTCCATGAAGAGCCTTATTTTTGTTTATATTAAATGTTTAACTACATTTAATCTGTGGAACAGTGGTAGATATTTACTAAGCTCTTTGTTGAATGAAAGAGAACAGTTTCTATGATCCTAACAATGATATTTCAGTGAATTAAGGGATGTACCTGAAACACTATGCTGAAACAGATTTGATACATCTGTTTGAATTTAAGTATGTAATTTCAGGTGTTTACTTGTAGACAAAAATTAGGCCATGCAATGGGAAAAATATCAAGGTGTGAAGGGCCTGAGTTCAATCCCTGGTCTAGCAAACAAATAAACAAACAAACAAAAAAAAAAAAAAAAAAAAAGAGGTGCTAGGCTGTTAGGGGCCTTTCCCCCTGTGTGAGTCACTCATGATTCCTGTTGTAGGCAAATGAAATGTCTGTAGATGAGTACATCTCAAGAAAGCTTAGTCCTCTGCCCATCAATGTACATATTTATTTCTCTGTTGTAAAAATAACAAATAATTCATGAAGCATTTCATTAGATTATTGTGTTCTGCTGTTTTCAGTGTGGAATAGTATTTAGATAAGAAAAAAATCCAAGTATAAAAGAGATTCAGATTCAAAAACAGTTCTAAAACTAAAACCTATCCACACAAAACATTTGTGAGCTAATATACATAGCCAGGCTTCTGTTCTTGCCCAGCTGTGTAGATTCAATTATAATAATTTTCTCAGTTGCATAACATTGCTGTTTGTTTATTGCTGCGTTATTAGTCAGTGAATGAACCTCCCTCTTTTTGACCCCTCAGCAGTGTTTATAAAATACTTAATTGCTTTGGTATCTTCTGTTTCATGTATAATTCCAGCTGGAAGGAGTTGTGGGGATACAGTACTCTTTACACATAAGCCAACTGTTTCTAATGCACAGCAAACTTTCTTTAAAAATATTAAGAGCCTTCAGCATTTTTTCTGGTGTAGTTTGATTTTCTTTTTTCCTTAAGTTGAAAATGAGTTTTTTCTTTAATAGCTTCCTCACTGGGATAGTTTAAGAGTTAGGTAATTCAATAACTCCAGCCCTTCAAAATACTGTGTCAGATTCATGAGGCTGTCCCTGTCTGAGTGGTCCCACAACTGTCCAGCTGATACCTCACGACTATATTCCTTGTCATTACATTGGAGAGAAACTTGAACATACTGGATGAGAACATGAGTTTTGCAGAGAATGTCTGCTTTGACAAGTTCCGTTTCTCATCAGTTTTTTGTAACTTGGGACAAATTTCATAACCTCTTTGAGAACCTTAGTTTCCCAAACCATTTGTAGACCAGGGACAATTCATTAGGTTATTCTCAATGTACATTACTTGACTAAGAAATGCTATGGCTCCCCAAGAGTACTGTGTCTATGAAGGCAAAAGAAAGTCCTGCTCTGTGGTCTGTTTTCATGTGGAAGCATAAGCATCTTGCGAAGAAAAAGGGATCTTAGGTGAGAAAAGCAAATAATTCACATGAAAGTTAAGATTTTAAGTTTTCTCCCACTACTACAAGCACACTTAGAAAGGGGGAAAAAGCTTTTAAGATCTGTATTAATTTTAATGTATGTACTGCTGTGTGCTGCGTTACCACAAGTTTCATGGTTTATAATAACCTGTTTTGTCTCTTGTAGTTCAGCGGTATCTACTGCTTAGGGCCTTATCAGGGTGCAGTCATATGTCAAGAGCATTCTCCTCTGGCATCTTGACTGGGAAGAGATATGCTTCTAGGTCCATTCCAGCTATTAACAAAATTCATTTCACATGCTGCATGACCGAGTTCTACTTCTTGCTGGCTGTCGCCTGAGGCTGTCCCTGTGTCCTGTCTGTGGTTCCTCTTGCACGGTGGTCACTGGCTTCTTCAAAGTCACACATAGATTCCAGCCCTCTTCCTAGCTTTCCTGATTGAATGGGGCCCATCCAGGATAATTGCTCCTTTGTGTAACTGCAAACCAGTGACTTGAGAAGCTTGATCAGGCCTGTGAAATCCTTGCACCTTTTTTATGTATATATGTGAAAGTGTGGATGTTGTCTTGGCTTGAAGTCCAGACTTCTAGAGATAATGGGGCCATCTTAAAATTCTGTCTCCCACGAGTGTAAGTTTTTATAGGACCCATGTAGTCTCTCATTAAGCATTTATTGCAAACTTAATTTACTAGACTGTTTCTGAGTCCTGGAGAACTTGCCTAAACTGTAAATTAACTTCATCACTGAGCTTTTTAGAGATTGATTTTTTTTTTTTCCCCCTCTTCAAAGATTGTTCTATTCCCTATTCTGTACAAACCTCTGGGAGCGCTCACTGTTAGTCTCACCTTTTGTCAGTCTTTGAGAGAAAGTTAACTTTTAATTCATAGAAGTAGCATAAATCAGTTTTAGTATTAATTTCTAAAAGTAATAGAGACCTCAGTATAAACTTGTTACAGTTTGTTTTTCTTTCAAAGCCAAAGTCACACTCACCTCTGGAGCTTACTAATGTTGGCTCTGTTGGTGACAGCCTGCTGCAGTAAGTTGTGCACTAAAAACTTGTTATATTAAATTAAATATCTTTTAGTGTATAAATTTAAGTTTTTTGAGTTGGGTGTCTGTGCAAAACATTTTAAGCACCTCAGAAGCACTGTTGTCTTGTGTTTTCATGAGTTTGATCCCTGATAAGCTTATGGCTGGATGGATTTGGTTATGTGTATCTGTTGCCAAATTCAAGCACCCTGACACATCTTTGAGAACACATCTTTTGGGCCAATTTGAGGCAAACTCATGAAATGGAAATTATTTCTGTTAATTCTCCTTCACTGCCAGCTATTTAGGTAAACCCACTAAAGGAAGGCAGCATGTGCAAGGTGGTGAATGAAGAGGGAAGGGAGAGGTGCTCATTTGCAGACAGTTGCACACCCTACACGTATTATGTTGGCTATTTTTGCTTCCAGAAAGCATTGTTCAGTGGAATATAGTGCTTCATTATATTCAATGGAATATAACGTTCAATGATTTATTTCCCTGAAAAGGTTTAGAAAGGTGCAAAAGCATGATTATATCAGATTCCTCTTCATGGGGTCCTACTTTGGTTTGTTTATGATGAGTTGGAAGGATATGATACACACATTGCAAGGCCTGATTTTTCTCATGATGTTGTTCTTTATGTAAAGGGGGTACAAGCCTGCTGTTTACCATACTCCCTTCCCACCCTTGGTGCAGGAGACCCAAAACATTCTCTGTTACTACCATATACTTCGATTTGTGTTTGTTTCTTATTTACAGAGGTAGTGATGGTTTCTGTCGACACCTCTGTTTTTCTTTTCCGTGTCTGTCTCTGTCTGTCTGCCTGCCTGCCTGCCTGCCTGCCTGCCTGTCTGCTGTCTGTCATTGTCAGGATAGAGAGGTTTTTAGAGGAAGAGCATTTGGTTTTTCTTCTGAAAAGCCAGCACATGTAAAAGCATCATTCAAGTTTGATATAAACAAGCCATTTTTTCACAAGACTTTATCAAGTACCAGAGAAACCTCAGAAGCATTTTAGCATCAGGTCACTGCTAGGCCCTAGGGCTGCTTCAACTCTGTGGTCCCTAAATGACAACCTGTAACTTTATCTGGTGCTTTTCCTGAGAAGTAATAACTGATTGATGTGTTATGAAGTTGGAGAAAAGAATTGGTTGAATCTTTGACAAACAGTACACTGAGTAAAAAATTCATGTAATCAGTTCTTTGGGGCAGTTGGCTTGAGGAGCCATGCCAAGGCACAGCAGGGAGCAGGCTTATCTTTTTCTAGTCTTTAAGGTCTTGCAGCAGACCGAGGGCAAGGCAGATCTGAGTATGGGCTGGATTGAATTTATTTACCTATCAAGTAGGGAGATTTTGAGACTAAATAATAAGCAGTGAAGCTCAATAAGGAAGTCAATTCTTACCTACATTTTTATCTTTCAGTAGATAGATACCTTTTGGTAGATAGATAAAAGTGATGCTTTATGGCTTTACCTCAGTTTTGCCTTTTTGGAGGCAAAAATTCTTGATTTGTGTTATGAATTAGGATTTTAAGAAAAAAGTCCTGGGGTTTTTCAAAAAGACAGGAAGCTGCTTCTTGGATTTGCAGGCATCACCTTGGGAGGGTTCCAGTCACCCCTCTAACTGTGGGACTCTACATGGGGCATGTGATGAGTGCCGGAGCCTCTTGGAAAGGCTGAGGTAGGTACAAGGGTTTCATAGCTACTTCTGTCTCATTCCTTAGCTGGATAAGTTGAAGCTTCAGTTTTTTTTCTTTATAAAAACAGCATTAATAAAACCTAGTACTCAAACCTTAAAAGAACTAGTGCAAAAGCTTTTGGGGTATATAAATGCTCAGTAGTGCTAATGGCATGTAAAAATAACTGCAACAAATGGTTAAAGGAAATCACTCAGTACAGCGATGGCTTTAGGACTTCTGACATCCTGGCAGTGTCTCTCCCCAAACACTGGGATGAGTCCTCAGTCCCTCTTCCCGTGTCCTTGACGAGGCCTGTCTGGGAGGTAGCATTGCTGGCACAGCAGCGCGTGCTCCGGGCCCGTGGAACTGCTCCCTCCATGGTGTAGACCTGGAGCTGCCCCAGTGCAGCCTACTGAGAGAAGTTGGGAAGCCTCAGGAAAGGGAAATGGCCAGAAAGGTGGCAGTGGGTAAGGCAGATGAAGAAGCTGCAGACGGACCCCCTGTGCTCTTCCCCTAGGAGGAGTCCTGCTTTCTCTGGTTAGAATTTCTCCAGCACTAAGAAGGCTTTGCTTAGCATTGGTGGCATTTTATTGCTATATTTTCCTGTGAAACTGACTCAGGAAACACAGCAGAGCATTTTACACTTTCAGAATGCTGTCTGGCAGCTCCTATGGCATGGCTCCACTCCTCAGTGTACACATGACTTAGTGTGCTGTAGCCGATGTGAAACGGCCCAGCTTTAAATTTAACATGACTGCTCAATTCATTATTTTTCCCTACTAATTCAAATTATTTTTATAATTTAGATACCATAAAAGTGATTTGTATTAATTTATAGCTACTTAAGTTTTTTGTTTATATGGTGAGTACTCTAATGACAACCTAAAAAATATAAACAGGAAGCCAAAAGATTAAGTATGCCTTTTAAAACTAAGTATTTAGCAGTAATTTTAAAAACTATCTCAACTGTAAAGTTAATGAATCTGAAGTATATGATAAGTTATTACATTGCAGAATTCATTTCATCTAGCTTGGTCTTGGTAATTTTCTTGAATTTGTCTACTCTTCTTTAAATGGCTTTACTAATATTCTTGTTGTATTCCTACCAGTGATACAAATTGAGCATAAAAGAAACTGACAACTTAATGAGCTGTTTGAATGATTTTTATATAAAATTATATTTGTTCAGTGTCAAATAGGCTGTCTTTCAAAGCCTTTGATAACTACTGCTTCTCCCCCCACATACCCAAACACTCATTTCAGAGAAGGTGATGGGTTTGTCCAGCTATAGCAGTATTGTCAAGTATATTTCAGAAACATTTTTATTCAAGATAATATGGTTTAATGCCTGTAGGACAGGCATGATGGGTAGTATAGGTTAAATATCCCTTATTCAAAATTCTTAGAATCAGGTGTGCTGAGGATTTCTGATTATTTTCCCCAGATATTGAGTATTACACACATAATAAGATATCTTTGAGAGAGGACTCAAGTCTTAAACATAAAATTCACTTGTTTGATATGTATCATATATATATGTACATATATATATATATATACATACATAGTCTGAAGGTAATTTTATTTAAGTAATCTGTTACATGAAAGATTTTGCAGTACCCTCTTTCACACTTGTTCTGTCCTGTTCGTGTCTGGCAAGTGCAAGGTCATGAGTTCAAACCCTTGTCGTGCAAAATAAATAAATAAATAAATAAATAAATAAATAAATAAAATAAAAGCAAACTATGGCCAGTGTCTTTCTACATTGCTAACAACACGGTGAAGCCTTGAAATGTAATTATGGAACAAATAATAAGTAAGTTTTTTAACACCAGAAAATGCTGATGAATTGTGGATGAAGAACGCAGTGGAGGTAGATAAAAAGTTCTCCCATGGCTTTTCATTTTCTTCTTGGCCCTTCTGAACGTTCTGTGTTAGTTTCCTAATACCAGGATCTCCACCTTCATTTCCCCTGCCCAGCTCTCCTATGGTTAAATTTGCAAGGCATTTAATCAGTGCTTTATATGAGACAACTTATTTTCATTTTTCCTAATTTATATTCTGTGAACAGTGGAGTAAAAGATAAAAACAATTGTCTTTTTCTTATTATGGCAATTTTTAAAAACAAAACACCCATATGCCATTTTTGTATATTTCGATATCAGTCATGCTGTTTAAGTTTTAGTAGTTTGTGTCACTGTTCTTATACATTGCATAATGTCCCCCAATACGTAGAGAATTGTGATAGATAATAATGTCACAGAGAAAGTGGTACAGGGTGTACTGAAAAACACCTTTGGAATCTTAACAGTTTGTTCTAGTAAGTGTGAGGTTTAGGAATGCACTATATGGTGATATCAGATGTTAATGGCATTGATTACCTGTCAGGTGGTGGGAAATGATGGGAAAATGTCCAATGTAAAATTAAATAGCATTAGGAAAAAGTGTACCATGCAGCTGGTGGGGGGGTGGGCGGCTGGGCCCGTGAGACTTTGTCAGGGTATTACTGGGAGCTCCAGGGTTTTTTTTCCCCACATGATTAAGGCAGGCCATCTGTTCTTTGTTAAATGTTTACAAAAACAGCTTTTCTCTAAAAGATTTAGGGAGATATGGGTCTGGTAAACACTATAATATTTCTGAGCACCTTTTTCACCCTATTTCAGATAGTACCAAAACATAATTCTGCTGCATATAAAATAAGATCAATACAATTTGTACTTAATCTTTCCTTTTTTCCTCTTTTTAGAAGATTAAAACTTTTACTGAGTTATTAACTTATGTGTTATTTATTTCTAAAACAAATACATAAAATAATTTGTGTGCTACAGTGTCTAAATTTTCAGTCTTTTCATGTTGTGTGATATGCTGTTTCTAAGTCATAAGTGTGTGTCAGTGAATCTCTCATAAGAAATTCCTATTCTGCTTCTGGAGGTGGTGCACATACCTGG
This sequence comes from Myocastor coypus, assembly GCA_004027025.1. Taxonomy (NCBI): domain Eukaryota; kingdom Metazoa; phylum Chordata; class Mammalia; order Rodentia; family Myocastoridae; genus Myocastor; species Myocastor coypus. The sequence goes on along the minus strand of PVJA010006611.1, from coordinate 22,521 downwards.
TACTAATCCACCATTCTAAGTCTAGTCATTGCTTACTTTTCTCTCTCTCTCTCTCTCTTTTTTTTTCCTTCTAGGAACAACTTTGCCTTGCATTAGTTGATAAATAGCTCCTCTCAAATAAGTTTGATTTCTGAGTCCCTCACAAAAAAGATGTTTCCTTTTCAATTACACTAGGAAATAATATGTAGTAATTAATTAGGCTTAAGTTCTTTGCACCAGAGTGTTTAGAGAGCATAAGATAAAGCAGCAGGAGTGGCTCCTCAGTGTTTGCTTAGCTGTGTTACCTGGATCCAGAAGCTGAGTGTTCTTCTTCAAACTCTGACCTTACACTCTTTCTTCCACTATGTCTTGACTGTTTTTCTGGATCATTCCTTCTCTGCTTTGCCCAACAAAGGGCAATGTTTTTTTTTTTTAAGACATTAATACTATAAAGTTTTAGAGTGTACTTTGGGAAATGGTTGAACCCAAAACTTTTACTGCACAGATGGAGAAACTCAATCCAAATAGGTGAAGTGATCACCCCAAAAGAGAGTTAATGGTGGGGCCCAGCATATAATTTTCTTTTCTTATTTTTTTAAAGTTACGGCCGACTCAGCCTGCCCCGGGGTGGGACTGGCGCAGCATGTGGTGCAGGGGATTGAATCGGTTGCCTAAGCTTTCTTAAGCAAGCGCTTTAGACCACTGAACCATCTTGCCAGCCTCCCAGCATAGAATTTTAATCTCTCAGAGGCCTGGGTACTTGCTCTTCTGCCTGTGCATCTAGAGCTGGGTGTAGCTTGCTTTTACAGGTTTTAGTAGAAACAGTGTAAATGATATAACTACCATTTTGTTTTGTTTTGTCATTACTTTGTAAATTGAATGAATCCTCTAGAACTTTCCCAATAAGATGACTGTGTGTGAGATTTCAGGATGAGTGGGACAGTGTTGAAAGAACACTGAGTTAGGAAACCTAGATTCAAATCTCAGCTGTTTCTTCTGTGGCCCTTAGTCCCCGGTTTCACACACACAAAAAGCAAACATGCAGAGGGCCCTTCTGTGGCGTTGGATACCGTGTAACCTCCTTCACTTGTTCCTCCTTAAGAATGAGAATAGGTTTTCACATTTTTGTTCCAAATTCAAATGAACTAACACAAGATTGACAAATAGCACAGAATAGGTGCCAATAAAGACTAGCATGTAGATGTAATTTATGTTAGATATACTTTTGTCTTTGATTTTAACCCTCCTTCATTCCCTGTGGAGAACCTTGCCTCACACTGCGTCAGTCTCAAGTCTTTAGTGGTCTTGTTCCCCGCTGTCTACTGTGTGGTGTATTGCTCCCTGGCAATCTTGCTGTTGTCACTTTCCATCTGTATCTTCTTGGGCAAGTTACTTGATATAAGAGTGTCTCTGTTCTCAACTATAAAATAGAAGCCTTATCATGTTTTAGCCTATAGTGCTGGGTTGGGAACTTAGAGGTGTCCTAGGTGGGAAACATATGCCGGTCTCATAGAAATAATACTGCCTATTTACATTTATGCTGTGCTGGGAGAAGCCTATGGAAAAGGCAGAAATGACCAACACTTTCAGGTTCTTCATTGAAATTAAAGACTTTTAGATGTTTTACATATTTCCGCCACCTTTGGTACCAGGGATTGAACTCAGGACCTTGGCAGGCAGGTGCTTAAGCCACTGAGCTATCTTCCTGGCCCTTTAGATGTTATAGTTTATAACATATATAATAACATAACCCTGCCCTGAGCATGAACTGTGGGGCTATTGTTTGCCCAAGTCACTCGTTCTGATCTCTGCTGAACACTCAGCGTCCTATCCCAATTGTCAATGTTTGCTGTAATTCCAAAGACAGTTTCTGGGTATGTCCCTAGTAAATACCAAGTCTTCTGTGAGGCATATCAAATAAACTGAGTTCTCTTTTTCCTCAGTGAAATTTCAAAATACAAAGTTTTAAGGAGAAGAACAATTATGCACCATCCTCATCATTAGCAGTACAAGAAATTTAATCAATTCTAAATCATTAAGCTCATTTGTGTGACTTTAATTTGGCATTTTAATTGATGATATTTGAATGAGAAATTATTGCTCAGTATTTGTGTGTTAGGTTTACACTTGATTTCAAACTTTATGGTAGCAGAATCTATAGTCTTAGAGTCTTAAGAATCTTAGAGTCTTAAGTATATTATTGATTGATTGGCTGATTGATTACAGTACTGAGGATTGTACTCAGGACCTTGCACTTCCCAGACAGGTGCTTATGCTAATAAACTGTATCCCAGACTCTGTTCGTTCATTTGTTCATTCGTTCGTTTGTTCATTCATTCATTCATTCATTCATTCATTTTTTGTATTTGATACAGGGTCTACAGGTTGTTCAGGGTCTCACTAGGTAGATCGGACTCATAGTGATTCTCCTGTTTTGAGCCTCCCAAGTGCTGGGATAACAGGCGTGTGCCACCATGCCCAGTCTCAGTTGCCCTCTCAGCATACCCAGGGGGGCTGAACCCCAGCCATTGTGCTCTGCCTAAGCAGACCTGTTCTTTTTTTAATGGCTAAATTATAGATCTTTTATTTCAGGTCCTATTACTACATGGGGAAAACCCTCAGATTTATTCTTTGTGGCATAAATTTTACTGTTGTTTGCATTTCACCATTCTGTTTTTAAAAAATGAACAGTATCTGTAGCTGAGTGACAGGTTTTTCCTTCCTTCACTGAATATTTTCTGTATTGCTAAATTGACACTTTTTTTCATTTAATAGCTTTGGTCATAAGTTTTTTTTTTTTTTTTTTTTTAATGAGAGAAAATAACAGATTCCAAGTATGCAGTTGGTGAGATATTTGAGTTTAGTTTCAGAAGCATCTGCCATTAGCTCTCAGTTCCTTTCTTCAATTTGAAGAATGATAGACTAATTTCAGTTCCTTTTTGTGTCTCTTAGCATTCTCCGTCGGAGCCCTTTCTAGAGAAACCAGTGCCGGATATGACTCAGGTTAGCGGACCGAATGCTCAGCTAGTGAAGAGTGATGATTACCTGCCATCAGTAGAACAGCAGCCACAGCAAAAGAAGAAGAAAAAGAAAAACAACCATATTGTTGCGGAAGATCCCAGTAAAAATTTTGGTAAAGAAGACTTCTCTGGTGGGATCGATAACCAAGAACTAAGTAGGAAGTTCCTGGATGGGTCCCAAGAAGAAAAAAAGAAAAAGAAAAGGCCGAAGGTAAAAAAAGATCCGAAGGAACCGAAAGAACCTAAGGAAAAAAAAGAGCCTAAGGAACCCAAGACCCCAAAAGCCCCTAGGATTCCCAAAGAGCCAAAGGAAAAGAAAGCAAAAACTACCACACCAAAACCCAAGTGCAGCAAGAAGTCAAGGTAGGCTGTGGGCAGAAGCCACCAACCAGCCCAAAGCACTCAGAGTGCAGAAAGAACCCTGTAGTGGGGGCTCTATCAACCAGGACTGGGTGGGGCAGGCACGTGCCTGTGTTCATCGTCATTGCTGAGCATCTTTCTCTAATAGCCATACTAAAATTCGAAGTTTTCATGCATTCTGGAATTTAGGACTCCATTAGTATGAGACATCCACTCAGAGAACTTACTAGATTAATTAAACTATTTCAAGATCAGCTTCTTATATTTTTGTGAAAGTTTATCATTTAATAAGTGGAAACAAATTAACAACACAATTATTTGTAAGTATAGACCAGCATCCCCATCTTCAGTGATTATGTAGAACTGGATAGGAAGGATTATAGAAAGAGCTCAAGGTCACCACGTATTGCTAAGCATTTTAGCCTTGCTTCCCAGAATTTGAAACATACAATTAATTTTTTCCTGTTAGTGGAGTAAGTCTTCCAGGGGTAGGCTAACGTCCTAGTGGACAGAGTGGGAAAAATCAAACACCACTCATCTATTAGATACATATTCAAGAATAACATGAATTTTAAATTCTAGGAACGAGCGGCCCCCTCATCTCTTCCTTCCGTCCTTCCGTCCCTCTATCCCTCCTCCCTCCCTTCCCCCTTCCTTCCTGGTTCCCCCACCAACTTTCTGACCCCCCCAGAGGGCATATTTATTCAGTAAGAAAAGCTGAGAGGAGAAGACATTGAAGGCTAATTTTTTTCATTTGTACTGAACGTTTCTAACAACTGTTCTGAACCAGTTCCAAACATCTGAATCTATTTTTCAGAATATGGCACATGTTACAAAATATAGTTTCCAGATGCAAGTATGGTCAGACTTGGTTAATCTGAGCCTGTTTGCAAACTGCATTAGAAAGGATGCTCCACCCCCTGCCGCCACGTGGATGAGTAAACCTGCACACACATACTCAACTCTGTAATTGTTGGCTCACAGAACTTTCATTTGTTGACTGAATTTCTGCGTGTATGTACCCATAATGAATAGAACAGAATAGGTTAAGTCTGAAATGGCAGAGGTGTTACCGTGATGTTGAACAAACTTGAATTTTAATCTTACTCTAAAAATATCTAAATAACGCAAACACATTATTTTGTGATGTGTTGCATTTAAAAATTTTCCATTAATCCTTTAGGGATTCTCAAATAATTGAATTATATTCAATAACTACAACTTACTGGTGACTTAGTATTTGTATTTACTTTTGAGCTTCCTTTGATGTCTCAGTCTCTCTCTATAAAAAAACTGTTTAGTAATTTCTTTTCATGAACATTTTTTAAGCTCACCTATTTCAAAATCTATTTCATTTATTTAAGAGATATTTTATTGGTCTAGGGAGATAAGCTCAGTGGTCTTAAGTGTCTGTCTGGAAAGTGCAAGGACCCGGGTTCAATCCCTTGTACCACATGCTGTGCCAGCCTGGAACCCAGTGCAACCATGCCAGCCCCTGGGACTGGGCATGGTGGCTCATACCTGTAATGTCAGTGCTGAGGAGGCTGAGACAGGAGGGTGGCTCTGAGTCTGAGCTATGTAATGAGACCCTTTACCAAATATATAAATAAACATAAAAGATTTTTTAAAAAAATTAGAAGGATATTTTATTAAATGCTTGTTATTTTCAGGTACTATATGATGCTCTAAGGATGTAATAGTAATAATATATCTAAAATTTTAGTCTGACTTTATGAGGTTTTCAAAATATATAGTTGCTTAAATTTCAGTATTGTGCTTTTCAGAAGAAAAAAACTCATTTATCGCAAGGAGAAAGGAATCAAAGGAAAATATTTTCTTAGAATATGCTGTTTTTCTTAAAATGTATGAAGATGAGTTTTAAAGAAGCTTTTGAGGTAGGATGGCTGCAGGTTTGAGGCCAGCCAGGGATATATAGTGAGTTCAAGGCCAGGCTGAACTGCACAGAGAGACCCTATCTCAAAAAACAAAGGCAACAGATTTCTGAAGTTGAGAAAATACATCACCAATATTGATCAAGATGCTTGGCTTCACTGTTGACCTTAATTTTTTGAAGTTTTTACCTAATGATAAAAACCAATGGAAGAAAACCACAGCATCTTAAGATATGTTCATAAAATTGTAAGTATATTCATTCAGACTCACGTCATACTCTTTTGTGGTGCCAAGAATCAGACTTAAGACCTTGTGCTTTCCAGGCAGGCACTCATGCTGCTGAGCATATTTTCCCAGCCCTGTGACCCTATCTGTTAAGACCTTTGTTTTAGGTTTTTACCATGTGCTAACTCCTATAGAGCGCTTTGGGGCAGATATTAAAAATTATACTTAACAACAGAAATTGTGACTACTTCCTGGGCACACCATTGCACCTGGTACAGATACAGCCTCTCTGGCACCTGAGAAGCACTTAGGGCAGCCTTTGGATGTGTCAGCAGTTGTCATCCTGAAGCTTGAATCAGAGCCTGTGCTTGGAATTGGCGTTGCTGAATACACAGAAGGACTCTGTGCTGTGTAGTATTTTGGTAGAAAGAAGAGGTATACTTTCTCCCAGAAACTCTGATTCTTTCTCTGTTGTTTTTGACTAATAGTTTCAGGCATTGTGTGCCATGACTGTTTTACCCCAAGTGGTGTGCAAATGGCTGAATGGGAACACTTCACATGGGTTTAGAGATATACAAGAGAAATGTGAAATGATGTGATGTATTTTCACATCACTCCTTAGGGATTAAGGAGGCCACATTTCAGGGCACCAGGATTGTTGGTGTCATCACTGTTGGCCCAGTTGACATCATCCTTAAATGGCCCTTGTGTATTTAAAATGATGTGTGGCAAGGCCACTCCTGAAGGCTTTCTTGTTGTTCATGGTTTTTTAGGGCTGGCTATCCAAAAATAGTAACTAGTTTGAAATTTTAAGTAAATTCATATACTAAATTATTTTGTTAAACCACACTGTTTCTGTTGGTCAGATGAATTGAATGTGTGGAGTTGTAGTTTCCTTGTTCTACTATGTCTATTAGGAAATAACATCGCTGATCAAGAATAGCTAGAATGCATGCAACTACATGTAAATTCTGAGTAGCATAGCAGAATAATTATGTAAATTGAATATGCAGTGATGAAGGTAATAGGGGGTTTGGGTTATGTTAGTGTTGAAGTTGAATTGCCATAGCAGTTTGCTTTTAAGCCCTGGAATGCAACAGTGGCAATTTTGCTTTGTAAAATGTTATGTGATACCAGTTATTTCCATCCTTGAATAAGTTAACTTGATGAACTTGTTTATATAGAAAATAATTTTCATACAGAGAGATGAAACAGAGGGAATAAACAGAAATGAAATAAAAACTTGAGCCCTGTACTGCTCATATCCGTTTTCTGCAACCCCGTGTACTATGTCATTGCTGTGATTCTTCAAACAAATGTGCTTCCTCTGAGTGGGTGGCAAGGAGTTGACCTGATAGTGGTCCCGCTCATTGTGTGTTGTGTCTCTGGTGAGGGGGGCTTTGTCTTTGCACACCCTCTGTAATAAAGGATGTGAGGAGGGTAGCTGTCACCACGAGGGTTGGCTTTTTCACATTCCCTTACAGTAACCTCCTCATTCCAGCTCTCCCACCTTACTCTGTAAAGTGACAGAAGTTTTCCTTTGTGGCATGATCAGAGCACTGGACCTTTGACAACTAAAATATAAATACTATACCTCTGTCTTTCATATGCAGGTGAACCTAAAAGAATCTGCTCAGAAAAGGTTATACTGAATGACAATGAAACAGAAAAAATTATTAAGCATCTTAGAAAAAGATACTTAAGATCTTAATCATGAGAAAAATGATCCATGCTTATCTAGTACAATTATATCATTTTACCTTTTCCTTTCAGCTTTATTTTATTTTATTTTATTTTATTATTATTATTATTATTTGTCTTTTTGAGACAGGGTCTCACTATGCAGTTGAGGCTGTCCTTTCAGCTTTAAATATAGTTTTTCCATCTTGTTTTCAGTGCTCTTCCCAGGTATCTTTATAGCTTTCAGATAGTGATTGTTAATATTGACATCAAAGCTAAGGCATTTGTGGACTGGGAGAGCCGTTTTGGACATGGACAGTTCACGGAGGTGAAATATGAGGACTTGGGTTCTTCTCGCTGTGTTTTCTGTTGTTACATGTGTCAGCTTATGAAATGAGAAGGAACTTAGAGGAAGTGTTTCCTCTGACTCATTCTTGAGGGATTTAGTGGTCCATTTAGCTATGTAAAGATTCTTTGAATACACAGAAAGAAGGGAACCTGGCCAAAGGTTGTGACTTGACTACTGAAGACCAAGTTAAATGACGCAGTGTAGGCTTGCTTCTCATGCAGTTTCTAGGAACATATTTTGTTTCTTGCTCTATTCCCTATGCAAATGTTAAATTTAGCAGAAAGCTAAAGTGTTATTTTTCAGTTGAATGAGGATACAATTTATTTTAAACCAGAAAATAAACATACTCCTATTTTTAAAAGCTACCTAAAGCACCAAAACATGTCAGGTATGCTTTTGCAAGTCTCTGTAATCAACACTAACAGTAATAGTTGATGTTTATGTGGCAACTTTCTTCTCAGAAACTTACTTTCAGATACCACCTTTTCAATTATGGTATAAAAGAATCATAGAATTTACCCAGGAAATGTTTATATTCAATCAGCAAGCTGAGAGCCGGTGAGATGATTCAGTGGTCTAAAGTGCCTGCTTAGGAAAGCTTAGGTGACTGCAGGGACCATGGTTCAATCTCTGGCACCACATGCTGCACCAGCCCCACACCCAGGACAGGCTGAGCTGGCCATATTTTTTTTTTTTTTTTTTTTTTTTTTTTTTGCTGACCCAGGTTTCCTTAAAGGCAGGTCTGGCACAGCATGTAGAGCTGGGGATCGAACAGCGGTCCCTGGTGTCTGACATGAGTTTGCCCAAGCAGGTGCTTTAAACAGCTGAGCTAACCTGCAAGCCCCCTGAATGGTATGTTTTGATAAACTGCCACATAGGTGTTTGTTTTTGTTGTTACTGTTTTTTATTTGAGACAAGGTTTCACTATGCAATTCAGGCTGACCTTGAATTCACTTAGCTTCATCTAAACTGGTGGTTCTTCTCTTTGTCATGACAGCACTTTGGAGTCTTTCCATGGCCAGTGAGTGTCCCACTGTGTGTGACTCAGATCAGGAGGATAAGTGAGAGAGTCCTGAGTGACTTTTTAGTACAGACTGTGACAAGAGGTGGGTTAGTCTGCATCCACCAGGGGAAGAGAATTCCCAGCAGCACTGACCCTTGGAAGCAAGTTCTGCTTCCTCATACTTTGTGCTACTGGTAGAAATGGACCATGTCAGTCCTTTTGGTGAGCTGCAGCAGACTTCAGAGCAGTTGCCTTGCTGCCACTTTTGTTTCTGTGAGAGAGAGCAATGTAGGGCCCACCAAATGAAAGTTGAAAGGTGAGGAGACCATCAACAGAGGAGGATTTCTTTTTTTTTCTTTTTGAGGCACGGTCTCACTATGCAGTTCAGGCTGGCCTTGAGCTCATTTTGTAGTCCAGGTTGGTCTGAAACTTCACTGCTGCCTCAGCATTTCTGAGTGCTGGAATTATAGGCCTGCACCACCATGCCTGGCAGCAGTGGTGGGAATATTAAAGAGATCTTTTAAAAAATCTTTTTATTTATTTAGTACAGGGTCTCACCATACAGCTCACACTCACAGCGATCATCCTGTCTCAGCCTCTCCAGCATTGGGATTATAGCACATGCCCAGGTTCAGTGACTGGCTTGGTGTGGGCCTGGCATGACGTGCAGTACCGAGGATTGAATGTGGGTCCTTGCCAGGCAGGTGCTAAGACCACTGAATTATCTCCTGGTCCAGAAAAGGGTTTCTCTAGAGATACCTTCCTTTGCAGTCTTTCATAAGTGGAATTTTAGGGTACAGTGTATGTTGTTATAATAGATGTAGTTGTGACATTAGAGTTGCAAGATACAGAGCAAAAGAAATCATAAGCTGATCTTTTTTTAATTGAAAAGTCTTACATGAAATTCTTTATGAAAGTGCAAACTTCAAACACATACTATAAGTTTTGTCTCTGAGCTAGGTGAAGATCTTGTGTCATCGTATGTTTGCACAAAGCCGCTGAATGAAGCTTTAGTCATCCAAAATGCTAGCCCTCACTTCAGCCACCTCTTTAAAATGTAAACATGGAAATACTATGAGTTAAGGGGGAAAGGAAAAAGACTTTTTAATTATTTGAAAGGCAGCATCCTTAAGCTTGGATTAGAATTGTAATTTTGTGTGCAGCCATAAATTCTTCCAATAATATAATTTCACAGCAGTTTGGCTTCATTAGGGTGGTGGTGGCGTTTTCTCCTTTGGCTTCTGCTGGGGTACGTGGGAGTATTTTCTCCTTTGTATAGTGTTACCATTTGGTCTGCCTGCTCTCATCCTACCTATGGTACCTGATCATGTCTAAGTTTTTGCTGTAGCCTCCTGGGAGATCAGAGAAGATAATTATGATATGACTTTTTTCTTTAGGTACCAGGGATTGAATTCAGGACCTTGCACTTGTCAGACAAGCACTTATTTTACTGAGCTATCTCCCTGGCTGGAGAGAAGATAATTATGAATGCGGGGAATGGGGTTCTGACTGCCAAAATTATTCTTGTCTTCCTTTCTAAGCAATGGAAATAGTGTCTGTAGTAAATGTGACATCTTTTTTGTGTCTTTTTGTGTGGTGCTGAGTAATGAATCCAGGGCCTTAAGGTGTCTCAAAAGCCTGGCTGTGATGGAGAGTGTGGTCCTCTTGACTTGGCCTCTCACAGTGCAGGGGTACAGGTGTGCACCATCACGCAAAGCAGCCATAGATGTATTTTAGGGTTTGTCACTTGGAAAGGTCTTCCATGGTAGAGGACCACTGAGCAACATCCTTGCTGCAGTAGCTTTGCAATGTATGATTTAATTATTTATGTTGCACTGCAGTGCCCAGGAGTGCTACCTAGCCAGAGTGGCTAATGTGGTGAACACCTGTGGTCAGATAACATGCTTGCTGCTTCTTTTCAGTGTTCCTCTGGAAGATGTTAACTAAATCCATAAAATCCAATAACTTGCACATTTTCTGTGTTAACTTTGTGTGCATATGTGTGTGTGTTTAGTACAGGGTCTACAGGGTCTCACTACACAGATGGGACTGGTAGTGATCCTTGTGTTTTCAGCCTCCCAAGTGCTGTGTGTTAACTTTTGACTGCATGACAAAATATCCTGAGTTTTTATTTTTTTCTCTTTCCCACACCCTTAGGCACTGGCAATTGAGCCTTTGCACTGAGCTATATCCCTAGCCCTTCTGATTTTTTTTTTTTTGTTTTGAGTGGCCCAGACATGGTGGTATATTCTATAATCCTAGCCCTTAGGAGGCTGAAGTAAGAGAATTGCCATGAGTTTAAGGCCAGCCTGTGCTGCATAGTGAGTTCGAGGCCAGACCGATCTATATAGCTGACCATCTCTCAAAGAAAGAAAAGAAGTCCTCACTGTAGCTGTCCTAATAGCAGGTTTATAGGTCTGGAGATGTAGCGCAGTGGTAATGTGTTTTCTTGGCATATGTGAGATTCTGGACTCAATCCCTAGCACTGAGAAAACAAAAACAGATAATCTAAGCAGGGCCCTGATGTCACTGGAAGATGAAAGCCTCTGAGGGATGATGCCAAGTGGTGAATACTCACAAGGAGGAGGTTCAGAGGCCTGCATGGCAGGCACTGCAGAAGGCCAGGGCAACATGGCCCTGGGTGCTGTGCTCAGCCCTAGCCTTAGGACTGCTGCTTCTTGAAGTTTGTAAAATGCAAAGGCAAGAACTGTTAGATTTGAAATCCATATTTTAAATGGAGTGAATTTGGCATATATATCTTCTAGTGTTCTTGGCTAAAAATGTGGTACAATTAGTACGCTGAAGAAATACTTCTATAATAACCATTTAAGGCAACAAATTAAATTAGTTGTATAGATGTTTCATTCCAGGGCTTTCACAGAGAGCAAATCCTATTAACAGTTTCTTATTGAAATCATATATTTGTAAAACAATAGTTCTCTCTCTATGATTTTGGACACAAAGTCTCACTCTAATTCAGTCTGGCCTTAAATTCACTGTGTGGCCCAGGCTGACCTTGAACTAATGGTGATCCTCCTGTCTCATCCGCCTGAGTGCTAGAATTATACATGTGCAGCACCATATCCACCTCAAATTTCTCTTGATGTAGATTTTTAGGACAACATGTATTAGCTGCGCTCAATTTTGTAATAAGTCAGGGCAGCTCTTTGATTTTCTGTTAAGTTCTGGCCCTTTGCATAATCCCTTATTTATTGAAAAATGGTCATAAAGAGTTTATTAGGCAGATTTAAAATATACAAAGAAGCCGGGCGTGGTGGCGCACACCTGTAATCCTAGCACTTGGGAGGCTGAGGCAAGAGGATCACTGCGAGTTCGATACCAGCCTGGGCTACAAAAGTGAGCTCAAGGCCAGTTTGAGCTGCATAGTGAGACCTTGTCTCAAAAAGACAAAAAAAAAATAAAAATAAAAATAAAATAAAATAAAATATACAAAGAAAATAGAGTGTGAGTACTTGAGACATACATTAGAAACTGAAATTGCGAATATTTGTTTTGGAAAATGAAAAGTGTTTTGAAAAGTAGAAATTAGGAGTTTGTCAGTCTATAGAAAATTTAGACTTAGTTTATAGGAGAAAAATGATGGTCCCCCCAGTAGAATGTGTAAAGCCTTGTTTAGAGACTTGTACTGTTTTCTCAGTGAAAGGAAAGGGTTATGCTGTATTTTAGCACAGATGGGCCTACCCAAGCCCAGGTTAGGAAACAGCATCAGGCCTATTTTGATGAACTCTCATTACCCTTTTGAGCTGAATAGGAATCAACAGGAATTGTTTCTCAAGGGTAGGTTCCCAGGAGAGTCTAAACATGTGATAAGCATTGTGCTCGAAGACAGACTTGTAGTTTGCTCTAATGCTTGTTCAGTGCTGTGGTGTATATTTTGATGACATTAAGGTTAATCCGAAAGTGTGGAGCTTGGTTGCTTGAGTACACCCAACTACTCCACAGTGTGAACTCTACTCTCATAATACAACATACCGGTGAGTTAGTGAGTGAATGATGTCCGCCCAGCCTTCCAGCAGCATCTGCAGAAATTGTCTTTCCAGGGTCAGGGAGATGGTTTAGCAGTCTGTGGGCCTGCCTGGCAAGCAGAAGGCCCTGTGTTCAGTCCTCATTATTGAATACTGCGCTATCCCCGGAACCCTGGGCATGCCATTCAGGTCACCAAAACAGCATGGTGGCACACACCTGTAATCCCAGCACTGGGGAGGCTGACAGAGAAGGATCACTGAGTCTGAGCTGTATAGCAAGATGCTGTCCCAAATAAATAAATAAATAAATAAATAATAAATAAATAATTAATTAATTTAAAAAATATCTTTTCAAGATTACAAGGATTTGTCTCACTTTAGAAGTGGGTGGCTGTGTGTCTCAGAGTAGGTGGCTTTGTATGTCAGTCTGTAGCACTACAAAAGGAGTTTTTTGTATCTGTCTAGTTTCATGAGTAGATGGCTCTTTATCTTGTACTGTTTGACTCTATAGATGAGCTAATATTGTTAGTAACCTATTTGAACAGGCACTGGAAGTACAAAAGTAAATAGGACAGTTCCCTGTGAGCTTACAGGGTAGTTGATTAGAGACACATACACATAGTGTTCTTAATACTGCAATGTGTTGTTCATTCCATATTTTGTAATACTCTTTTTAGAAGGTACATCATGTGACTTATATTTAGGGTGAGGGTATCATAACAGATACAGGCTGTGGTGGTCTAAAAATAAGGGATGGACAAGCAGAGTCTCACAGTTGAGTAGGTTAGGGCAAAAGTAGCTATGGGACAGATAGATGTGTGTTTTAGAAATACTTTTGTATGCATGGGGAGCATGGTTAGAGTAAAAAATAAAGCTGATGTTAATAGTTGTAAAAGTTGTTGCCTTGTTGTATTCCAGTACCAACAACCTGATATATTATGTGTAGGAGATTGGATTTAAGCAGAAGAATGGCCCAGAAGACTTGCATTCACCCAGACATGAGGGTGGGCTTGCAGGTAGTCTTCTGCCTTCATCACACTGACACTGAGCTGCAAACACCACAGCAGAGCTGCTTCAGAAGAGAGTGAGGGCACATGCGATTTTTTTCATGAGTGCCCCCATTCAGGACTAGAATCTGACCATGCTCCTGGAACACCTTGAGACTCTCTTGTGCTCCTATTCATAGACTGTGTGCCTTTCTAGCGTTCACTGCGGCTGAGTCCCTTGAGTACACCTTGTCTCAGCTCTTAGAGGTGCGTGGTGGGTCTTCCCTCTGTGCTGAGAAGCTGAGGGCCTCATCTTCAGTACACAGTGTTGGTGTATGGGATGTACCTTGTTAGCAGCATCCTCCTCACATTAAAGAACCACCCTATGGCGCAGTCACACTTTGGTTATTGTGTGGATGTGGAGCACAGGGATGGCTGCTTGTGGGTCTTGGCATTGTGGCAGAGTAGTTTTGAATCTTATAAACTTTGTGCATTCCTTTTTCCACTAATCGCCTGAGGGTGACAAGAGAGTGGGAGCTCTCATTGGAGGAAGAACAACATGGGTGGGAATAACATACATGAGTATTAATAGTGGATTTCTCTTCGGCATGTGCTGCTCAGCTAGAGTGATCCTGTGGCCCAGTGTACATGTGGCCCAGGCGTGTCTGAGCCATGACCGTAGAATACTTCTTACATGTGGCTGCTTGTCTTTCAGATGTGTGTAAATACTAAACATCTGTGTGCTCATTCTACCTCAGCTTTCTTCCATTATCTCAAACCTTATAAAAAATTTTGGAGGAAGGTCTAAACACCAGCTTTATTTTACAGTGAGAAAAGTAAGGCTCAGTGGAACAGACTTATCTGGGATCATGATCATAAGTGACATTTGGCACTTAGACTAAGCACTATCTGACTAGAACATGTTCTTATCTCTATTATATATTACCTTCATTTTTTTGAAACATTTGACTCTTTGTTTTGGGTCAAAGTAGTTTTAACATAATTGAAAATACAGATCATCTTATTGCAAAATACAAACAAATGCAATTTTATATTGACAACTTAATTTTGTCTTGGACTATAATGTTTTTGGGTGGACAATGCAGATTTTGTAGCCTTTTTTTTTTTTTTGACTTATTAGTGTGTTAGCTTTATACATTGGTACTTCGAAATGCTTGGTTTTCTCTAAATATTAATGATGCAAGGTCTGATGAGTTTGCAGTTTTTCAGTAGTCAGATCTGGGGTAAGTGCTTCTCATAGCTACAGGCTGTTTGTTAAAGCATTTGGAGAGGTCCTGTCTGATGTTCGGCCATCTTGGACGTTCTGAACGGTTCATCCCTGGGAAGGGCAGAAGGAAAATCATTAGCACTTCTCTCCTTTGGCAAATAGATGTTTCCTCCAACCTGGGCTCTGGTTGGCTTCCAGACAAGTGAGCCTTTGCTCCTGTAGGACAGTGTACACAGTGCCTGGCCACCCCACTAAATGATACTGTGTGCTTTGCTCTGGTGGAGAGGTCACCACAGAAAGCATAGCTGCCGGCTCGCTTTACCTGGCACTGATTCAGCTCTTTGACAGGCCTACCTCTGATTTAAACAAATTTGAGAAATATGTAAAGTTTTGGAAGCAGTTTTGCACTGATTTGATAAAAGAAACCACAAAACACTGCAGCGCAGGTGTTGAGAATGTTTGAAAGCTGATTGAGGGAAGCAGATGGCTTTAGTCAGTGGCATCCAGCCAAAAGAGCAGGTGCTGGTCATGTGACCACTGGTTACCAGGGTAATCTGATTGCTCTTGGCGTGCAGATGAAAGGAAAGGGGCCCAGTGTTCAGCTGTAGTATTGTATAATTTGTGGCAGTTAGAGCGGAAATAAATGCTGGAAATGGAGCCTCGTAGTAGGGGAGACTTCTGTCCATGTGTAGCGTAAACACTAGGACAGTTGGATGAGGCACTGTTGTATGAGTTTTTTAAAATTTAAAAATATACTTTCTCTGAGTATTTCAGTAACTCGAAGTTTTAAGGACACGGTCTTTTTCTTTTTTAAATAAAGTTGAGTCTTGAAACCTGTCATTTGCTATAATCTTGAATTAGTTTATTTCTTTATATAGGTATTAACTATGCTATAATATTAACAGAATGAAACCAAAATAAGCTCTAAGTATTTAAAAATAGCTAGTTTAATATAAACAAGTGCTATGTTGGTTAAAACACATTTTAGATTGTGTTGGGAAAATTGTCATTAGCAATACTTGAAATATTTCTTATAGCACCTGCCTTACTCAAGTAAAAGCATATAGATATCTTCTTCCTTTTGTAGGAGAAGAGGCTGCAAACATACAGCTTAGCAAACTGCATCAGTACACTTCTCTGGATATTTGCAAGCAATAAATTCAGTTTTGAAATACATCAATTATTTTTAAAATCAGTTAGAACTTGAGATGTCTACAAATAGTAAAAAGAATAGCCATTGCCAAGGTTGGATTATTTTTAGGATTAAGAAATGATAAGTGATGTTAGAAAATCTTGGGAACAATATGGAAATCAAAGGTAGTAGTCAGGTGTGTGTTCTAACAAGACTGTTAAAGCTAATGGTTCTAATTTAAAACATAAATTTTAAAGTAGTTTTTGGAGCTCCTTCATGTTTTTTCTATAATAATCAGATTCCATTGTCATTTATCAGCAACATATTTTGGAACATGTGCTTTAATTATTGGGGTTGCTTTGCAATATTTTTAATTGAACAGTCTTAACATTTGAAAAAAAAAGAAAAACTAGTTGTGTTTATCTCAAAAAATGCCTACCACAAAAATAAAACTTTTAAATTAAGGACACAAGCTTTAAGTAAATTTATATATTTCAGGAAATTGCTGTTTAATTTTTATTAAAAGACTATAAACTGGATTAGAGTGTAACTGGATGGTATAACAGGATGTTTAATAACACTGACCACAGTGGACTTGAATAGAAATAAAGCCATCTGCAAGAAACCCAAAAATGTAATCACTGTATAGTATTGAAAAAAAGTGTTTCACATCTTAAAGATTTTATCAAAATTTTTAGTTTGACTTTGTTATGGCTTGGCGCATCAGTGGGAGTCTTAAACAAGTATACTATGTATGGTATTAGGAGTTTTTGCTTGCAATTTTATTTGAACTAGGTTAAATATTTGCTAAAGGTCAATATGGAATTTTGCTAACTTGAGAATACCATTTAATTATAAATAGCCAACATGCATTGACTTACTGGTTGTCTACATTAGGAATATTAATGTGGGAAATGGAAGGTATGGGAAAGAAAACCATATTAAAAAGTGAACACTAAGTGATGTACTTTGAATTCTAGTAATAAGAAATCTGATCCAGAAGCAAGTGCTTTGAAGAAAAAAGTCAACAAGGGAAAAACAGAAGGTTCTGAAAATTCAGACTTAGACAAAACACCTCCACCATCTCCTCCTCCTGAAGAAGATGAAGACCTAGGTGTACAGGTAATGCCACCATTCTCTTTCTGAACTTTAGCTATTTATTTCAGATGGATTTTAGGAAAATAGCTTGGATATCTTTTCTCTTCTACATTTTGTTTATAGAAAAACGACAATGTAGGGGACTATCAGTGCATTCTTTTCAACTAGCTGGTGTGTAATTCTTGTGTGGTTAATTTAGCTACATGTAAAGTATACTATCACTCCTACCACATCTTCTTGGTAAAAATGCTTGTGCAGTGTTTCTATTGTTGCCTGGAATATTATATCCATATGGGATGGGGAGGGCAAAATATAGAACTCCCAACCAGCTTGGTTTTGCCATCTTTGACTTCCTTCCTTCCTTCCTTCCTTCCTTCCTTCCTTTCTTTCTTTCTTTCTTTCTTTCTTTCTTTCTTTCTTTCTTTCTTTCTTTCTTTCTTTCTTTCTTTCTTTCTTTCTTTCTTTCTTTCTTTCTTTCTGCAGGACCAGAGTTTAAACCCATGACCTTGCACTTGCCAGGCAGGCACTTGTGCCACAGAGCTATCTCTCTGGTCTCCCATCTTTGACTTTGTAATTAATAAAATGAAAACTATTCTTTTATTCCTATCAATCAGTGGTTCTCAACCTTTCTAATGCCATGACCCCGCAATACGGTTCCTCATGTTGTGGTGCCTCCAAACCAAAAAATAATTTTGGTGGCAACTTCAAAACTGTAATTCTAAATACATAACATTTTCTGATGCCTTTAGGCGACCCCTGTATTTTGGTCGTTTGACCCCCACTGGGGTCGTGACCCACAGGTTGAGAATTGCTGCTATAAATGCATGCTATTTTTAATGTGATTGTTGACATTGGTTAACTTAGCTCATTTACAGCTTGCTTCACATTATCCTAATTGCTTTGAAGTTTGGTCTTTTTCTTTTTAATTTCATGAAATAAAAACCAAGACATAATTTGTAGGTTGTGTAAAATTTTCTGACATCTGGTCATAGGTAAAATATGTTCCTGTAATACTGAAGTTTTATGAATGAGTCAGTAGTGTTCCAAAGGCCACTCTGCAGGTATTTCCAGTATTAGATTCTCTTGACTTAGAAGAATTTTGTAGGAATGAATTAAGAGACTGGCCCTGCCATAAACGTTAGGAATTTGGGTCCTTATTTCTGAAGTACCCTGCCTTCACTGATTGGACTAGGGGATGCTTGGATGTGTTGCTCAAAAATTACTTCCTCATTAGGTTTCTTGGAAGTCTAATCCATTGGGGTGACTGGGAATGTGACTTGTGTGAGTGATATCTGAGTTATCAGGGAGAAGTTACTGCGAGTCCCACTGGAGTAAGAAACCAACACCGAGAAGCTTATTAAACTTTTTAAAAAATATCATTTAGTGCACACCCAGGACTTTTATCTGTATCCCTACCAGTTAGAAAAAAAAAAATTTATAATATATAACCCTATTCTGAGCACTTTTGGATTTCTCTCTCTCTCTCTCTGTGTGTGTGTGTGTGTGTGTGTGTGTGTGTTTTCAGTAGAGCTCCCCAGTATCTTCAACTTCACAGAATGACCTAAGCTAAAGACCTGAAGAAAAAATTTAAAAATGGAGAATGTGAATGAATGTGATTTGGTATTGTTTGGTTTGACTGTATAACATGGTGACGCTTTTGCATTGTAGTTTAATTTATTTTTACGTTATGTCAGTAGAAAGATATTGGGAAGGTAATTTGTATCTTTTTTAGAAAATTGATTAAGCAGTTTTAAATAAAGTATTTTAATGATCTTTACTTTTTATTTTTATCCTCAGTAATATTTTTCCCCCAATTTTGTTTGACATAGGACCCTTGTAACAGTGTTTTTTGGGTAATATATGTTAAAAAGATTTATTTACAACTCATGGAGATTTATTATTTCAAAATGCTGCTGCTGTTTTTTAAACAGCCTATTTGTATTAATTAAGACTTAAATGAACTTTATGTGAATAGTAATTTGAATATTTTTCTCTTATACATTTGAGTTATAGAAAATTGACAATTTAGGTGGATGTCAGTGCATCCTTTCCAGTTGGCTCGTGTGTGTGGAGCTGTTTCAGGTTCAGCTCCTGGCATATCTAATGGAGGAAGTGATGCTGAATGCTTATTTAGTGTGCTTCTTATACCAGATGCATGAAGGGCTTGAGCTAACATTCTTGATTTTTGTAATTGCTTCTGAAAGTCAAGGCCACATACATGTAATCAACTCAACATTTACAAGGTATTATAGCAAGGAGATCCTGGAAATATTTAAATCTTCTGTGCAGTTATAACAGGTATATGTCTCTAAGTCTAAGAATCTTTTTTTCTGAGGCAGTCCAACTTTTAAAATTGCATGTTATTTCATTGTCAGCCCAAAAGTTTGGAGTTATGGTTTAAATACGATTCTAAAGTTTCACTTACATTCATGGAAATCTTACAGGTGATAGTAGTTTAAGTGACCATAATAGAAAATGAATAGTTTAATTTTGGATTAGGAAGTTGTAAAAGGAATCTTCATATCTGAAGTATTAAGCCTTAAGGTTAATTATTATGTAGAAAGTAGGTAAACCATATAACATTTCAGAAAATGGAGTTGTAATTACATTTTGGATTTTTTTTGTTTTATACCTATGAAGTGACCTTGTGTTTACTACTAACTACATCACTATTGTATAGCTTTAGATTACGAAGTTGGCATGAGAGGAACTTATATTAGAAGTTATATTTTCCAATACATAAATTTCTTTAAAGATTTCCTGTTTTATTTCTGAAACATTTTATAAATATTAGAGTGAGATTCAATGTAAAGCTGATTTGTCCTAGAGCCATCTAGAACCTCTCCAGTTCTTTGTGCTGGAGGAGTACTAACAGCGTGGCCTTACTCATGGGAACCTGATAAAAGGCCGCAGATGGACCATTAGTACCACATCCCCCCAGCAGTATTGGTATACAGATGGAAAATAAGTTAATCCATTTCAATTTAGGTAATCTAATATATCAGATGAAATACAGTTATGCTAATTTTTACAAAATTGAAACATTGTTCCTCATAATAGTTTAGTTTTTTTTAAATATCTTCTATATTTTAAGTTGGCAATCCAAAAGTGAGGAGTGGTACAGTGGGCTTGAAAGCAAAAATAAGTAGATCAGCTTTGCAAAGAGAGAAGGGACGCTGTACAAAGCAATTGGACAATTTTTTTGCAAACCTAACGTTTTCTAATGGTGACTTTAATCTTCCTAATTGCATTTTACAATGTTCTAAGTGGAATCTTTTATGTGGTCGTCATAGTATTTGTCAGGGTAGTTACTATCCTTAACCCCATTCTACAGGCCAGGAAACTGAGGCCTATAAAGTAACTCATGCAAAGCAAGTGAGATTTAGGGCTAATTCAAGCAGAAATGCTTAGCTGTCTGGCTCCTGAGGTCAAGCTGCTTCCTGTGATGTGACCAAGGTTGTAGATTTCTCCAATGCCTCTACCTGCAGGTGACTATTGGAGGCAGCACAGAGACTCTGTCCTGATTAGAAGGATCCCAGAGGCAACCTCTAGCTCATGTCATCCCTTGGTCAAGGCCACTAGTTTTCGACCTTACCTTAAGTGACCTTTGTATCTCTGTGCCTCTGTTGCCCTCTCTGTATAGAGCTGAGATTCATCTTGACTAAGCTATTTGATAGCCATGTTATATAGTCTCTTGTCTCTTCCTGAAAGTAAAGGAGAACACAAACTTAGTAAGATTACTATCAGTCAGTCCCAATCTATAGGAAAAAGTGATGAGGCTCTTCTGCTCCTGACTTGAGAGATTTGGCACCCATGTTACCCATGGGTATTTGCTAGGCATACTGCCTCTCTCTGCCTTGTTGTCTCAGCTTCAAAATTCATGCAGTTGTTTAAAATGTATTAGTATAGGATTGGGGAGATAACTTGGCAGTCTAAGCACCTGCCTGGCAAGCTCAAGGACCTGGGTTCAATCCCTGAAACTGCATGCTGTGCTTGCCCCAGAACCTTGGTGCACTGTGCCAGCCACCAAAACTGGGTGTGGTGTCCCATGCCTGTAACCCTAGCACTGGAGAGGCTGAGACAGGAGGTTCACTACAAGTCTCAGCCGTGTAGCGAGACCCTGTACCAAATACATAAAGATTAAAAAATGTTTAATACATAATCCTCACAGGAAACACTTCACATCATGTTTTTTCAGAATTTTTTATTTCTCTTATGTGCTTTGTTCACCCAGTCTCCAGTTGTAGAACTATTGTGTTCATTAACAATTTAAAACCTATGTTATATTTAAACTTAGATTTTGCCACATATGCATATTCCCCATGATTTTAACTAATGGTGCTAGTTATTTGCTTAAAATGTTGAACAATAGAATTACTGTACACATTGGCTGGGCGTGGTGGTGCACGCCTGTAATCCCAGCACTAGGGAGGCTGAGGCAGGAGGATTGGTGTGAGTTCGAGACCAGCCTGGGCTGCAAAAGTGAGTTCAAGGTCAGCCTCAACTTCATAGCGAGACCCTGTCTCAAAAAGACAAAAAAAAAAAAAAAAAAAAAAAAAAAAAAAAAAAAAAAAAAAAAAAAAAAAAAAAAAAAAAAAAAAAAAAAAAAAAAAAAAAAAAAAAAAAAAAAAAAAAAAAAAAAAAAAAAAAAAAAAGAATTACTGTACACAAAAATTGTGAAGAGAGTTAAAAATTTTTACTTATGAAAAGCCAAAATACTTTTCATCATCATTCATTATGCACTTCACTATTCACCCTTCATTTGTTGAAAAGTTCTGTGCATATATATATATATATATGAATATATATATGAATATATATGAATATATATATATATATATATATATATATATTCCGCCCCCCAGGACCAAGGATTGAACTCCGACCCTTACACTTGCCAGGCAAGCACTTATTCTCCTGAACTATTTCCCCAGCCCTTTGATTGTTTGTTTGTTTGTTTTGCAGGACTGGGGTTCAAACTCATGACCTTGCACTTGCCAGGCAGACACTTTTGCCATGGAGCTATCTCCCTGTCCCTCCCCAGCCCTTTGAAAATATTTCTTTTAGAACCAAATTTAAAACATAAAACCCACTCTACTCCTTTTACTCTTTACTAAGCATTTACCTAAGAAGGAAGTAAGGCATACATATCATTTGTTTTAAGGTGTTTTACCAATGATGCACATATCCAAATAGACAAAATTTTTTATTTATCTTAGGCTTCAGTTACCTGAATGTCTGAGTGTTTTCTCAAATTTGGGAAGTTTTCTGCTATTACTTCTGCCCATATTCTTTTTATATCATTTGTATTGACTCCTTCTTTCTCATTGATTCCCATGAATCTCACGTTGTTCATTTTCGCATTGTCTTGCAGATGATGAACTATTTTTTCCTGCATTCTGGTTGTTTTTAAAAGATCCTTTCTTACTCTTTCACTGGCTGCAACTGTGTCTTCAAGGTTGGAAATTCTATCTTCATTTTCGTTCATTCGGCTCTGCCAACTTGTGATCGAGGTTTTATTTTCTTGTATATCTCTTTGAAACTGTTTCATGCGATCTATGTCTTTCCTATATTGCTCCGTC
>PVJA010006610.1:0-72476 GCA_004027025.1 Myocastor coypus | reverse complement strand
TTTTTTTTTTTTTGTCTTTTTGAGACAGGGTCTCGCTATGCAGTTCAGGCTAGCCTTGAGCTCACTTTTGTAGCCCAGGCTGGTCTCGAACTCGCACCGATCCTCCTGTCTCAGCCTCCCGAGTGCTGGGATTACAGGCATGAGCCACCACGCCCGGCTTCTAAAACTCCTTTTTAATTGAAACTAAAATGCAGTAAAAAATAGAGTAGAACAAAATTGAAACAGATTTTATGACAAACAGTTCCTAACTAGAATGAGTTACCTGGACTGGGGAAATAGCTTGGCGGTCTAAACACCTGTCTGGCAAGCGCAAGTACCCAGGTTTGATCCCCAGCATTGTATGCTGTGCCAGCCACCGAAACCAGGCCTGGTGGTACAGGCCTGTAATTTCAGTGTTGGGGAGTGTGAGCTGCATAGTGAGACCCTGTACCAAATAAATAAAAAGGGGAAAAAAATTACAATGAGTGATTGTAAAGCTGCTAGAAGAACATTCCAAACTTCCTTTCCCATGTAATTCATCTAAAATGCAAACTTTTATCAATGAAGAAGGATAGAAGACTGTTGGAGGACAAAAGACTTTTGGGTCCGAGCACTATAACTCAGCAGCTGAGAAATCTTGCTTTTGTTGTTTGTTTGTCTTTTAAGTTTGTTAAGTTCAGAGATGAACCAGCTTGCTACTGCGAAGGGCTACTTGTTTCACCCATACATCCATGGGCCAACTGCAGCATGTAAAGTGGGCTGAAATGGCTTAGGAATCCTTTACTTGGTGTGTATCAGAAAATAGCAGTCTTCTGAGCAGGCACCCCGGGTCACAGGTTGGCTGGGTCCGAGGTGACTTCTACAGCATGTTCAGACTGGCGCTGGGAATGGTTTGGAACAGGAAATGCTTCTTTGATTAAGATCTGGTTTGCAAGGGTGTGTCTCCCCTAGATTCCATCCCCAAAGTGAATGAATCCCCGTTATCCGTTATTAAGAGGATGGAAATTTATTTGACAGTGGTGATTAGGAGATGATGAGGATTAGGTGAGATTATCTGGGTAGAGCCTGTATGATCAAATTCTGGTGGCTGTACGAGGAAGAGAGACTAAAAGATATACCTATCTTCCCTGTCTCATGTGGGGTGATGCCCTGAGCGACCACAGGACTCTGCCAAGCAAAAACCCATCAGTTAGATGCAGCTCTTCTCACTCTGTGCCTCCAGAACCATGGGTATAGGCTGGGCATGATGGGGTAGGCCTCAATGCCAGCACTTGAGAGGCCGAGGTATGACGATCACTGCAAGTTTGAGTCCTGCCTGGGCTACAGAGTGACCTCAAAGCCAGTGTATAGTGAGACCCTGTCTCAAAAAGACGAATAGTGATAACAAAATTCTCAAAACAGAACCATGAGTTCCCTGGCTTGTGGCTACATGACCCCTCAAGGCTTCATGCTGTCATACTTGGGGCTCTTTCAGAGGTGGCTAGATCATGAGTGTGTGACACTAGAATTGACTCACAGCACAATGCTAGGGTCAAGGCCACCAGGATTAAGGGTGCGCGTGCTATCTGCCCTAGTAGCCTGGCTAAGACATAAGGGACAGCACAGCTGTGGTCCTCGTCCCTTGCTGCTTTGCTAACTTCTGCCTGCCCTGGACTGCTTCTCCTCTGCTGAGCCAGCTGATTACTGTCCTCCTAATCTGTGAGCTAAATAAACTTCTCCTCCTTTAACTTTAAGTGTCAAGTGTTTTGTCTCAGGAATGAGAAAAGTAATTAAGATAATTATCCAGAGCAAACTTCTTTGCAAAGTAGCTTGCCATAGATATTTCATTACAGTAATGAAGACCAGGCTAAATACAGATGCATTTAAGGTGGGAGGATTCCTATGAGTTCGAGGCTCACCTGGACTAGTAAGACCTTGCTTGATAAAAGTAAATAAATAAGCAAGCATTAAGAGAATTGTGGCTGCAAATGCTGTTCCACTGAGACCTGCCTGTCTATACTGACAGCAGTCAAGGATTAAAAAATAAAAAGGCAATGGCTCACGCCTGTAATCCCAGCACTTGGGAGGCTGAGGCAGGAGGATTGGTGCGAGTTCGAGACCAGCCTGGGCTACAAAAGTGAGCGCAGGACCAGCCTCAACTGCATAGCGAGACCCTGTCTCAAAAAGACAAAAAAAAAAAAAAATAAAAAGGCAAGGAAGAGCATAACCAGTGGACTTGGAAATCTAGGAAAAATTCAAATTAATGTTTCTGGGGAAAGTGAAAACCTGTGAAGATACCAAAAGAAGTAGAAGAATCCTAGGGGCTGAAGGTGGGAAAAAATCAAGGCCTTTCTCTGTAGCCAGAGTGCCGGAGCCAGAAAAGCAGTGTTATTAAGAGTAGCTTCACGTTACTGTGCTTTCTAAGTCATGCCTAAAGAGTCCATGCTCTTCTGTAATTTCCTTACATTTGATGTAAGGGAGATGGGAGCCCAGGAGAGAACTATGAAGGGCCCTGAATTTTCTGGACTCCTAGGGTCCTACAGAAGTGGTGCAGGTGGGGACAATACCCTGATAAATGCTCATTCGACCCAGTGATTCCTTGGCTGGGTCATTTTCCTCTTTAGACTTTTGTTTCCTAGTCTGTAAATAAGGAGATGAGACCAGATTTTTTTTTTTTTTTTTTTTTTGTCTTTTTGAGACAGGGTCTCACTGGCCTTGAGCCCAGGCTGATCTCGAACTCGCACCAATCCTCCTGCCTCAGCCTCCCGAGTGCTGGGATTACAGGCGTGCACCACCATGCCCGGAAAGACCAGATTTTTGAGTTGTGAACTATAATATTTGTTCAAGTGAAAACTGATATAGGCAGCCAGTCTGCAGAAATGATTAGTGTATGACATAAAGGAGAGGGAGTGGTTGAGTGGTCAGCCGCTATTGATCAGAGGCCCCACAGTCTTTGTGGTCATTATGCTCTCTTGGGGAAGTGGGAATCCACCATGTACATTTATTTGTTTTCTGTTTGTTTGGTTTTTTCGTTA
Organism: Myocastor coypus; assembly: GCA_004027025.1. Taxonomy (NCBI): domain Eukaryota; kingdom Metazoa; phylum Chordata; class Mammalia; order Rodentia; family Myocastoridae; genus Myocastor; species Myocastor coypus. The sequence goes on along the minus strand of PVJA010006610.1, from coordinate 69,483 downwards.
CCAGGATTGAACTCACAACCTTGTGCTTGCCAGGCAGGCACTTGAGCCACTGAGCTATCTCCCCAGCCCTCATGTGCATTTATTTGTAAGATAGCATGGTGGCAAAAACCCTGTTGATATGGTTTATTATTGAGAAGAATGCCAAGAGTTTTGGAATCCCCTCAGACCAAGGTTAAAAACTTAAGGCCAGAATCACTCTACAGTGGTGAGAGCGCTCGCGGCTGAGGTTGTTCTTGGAACGGCGCACTGTGTGTCTCTGTATTTATTCACTGGGGAAGTGGGGTCAGCTGGCAGACTTCCTGGGCAAAGGGCAGAAGCATAAGTTAGTGGGATGCTTGGGAGAATAAATTCTGCTACAGAAATTTCTTATAATGATTATTCTTCAATTTGAAATTTAAGAAGAAGCCCTATGTCCAGGAGCTTGCCATGCCAGCCTTGACGTAGCGAGCAGGAACTAATTGAATGTCCCCAGCTGGAGAGTCACTTTACAAAGTCATCGAATCCATTTGGTGGTTGAGTAAGTTTGCTTCTCCATTACAGGAATGGATTTGTCCCCAATAATAGCTTACCTCACATAGCCCAATAGCAATGGGCATTGAACCATACTCTCCCTTGGGCCTCTGGCTTTGTTTAGCTGAAGATGCTGGGACATGGAGTCTTTATGGATTAAGAGTTTAATGGCTATGTTTTGCATCCCAGTAAGACACCAGAGATCATAGAAGCTGTTATTATCAAGTCCATCGTGTTCCGATAGGAATTTTCTCCAGAAACATTTTTTTAGCTAGATGGCTCCCTAGCTATTTGCAGCAATTAACATTTAGGAGACATTTTCCTTTAATCTTTTAAAAGTTATTTACTTCCGTGATTTTTTAATTAAAAGTTTATTTTCTTCTAGATTCAAACTTTACAGAAACTTGTCTTTGGTTTTGAAAAAAAAAACAAAAACACGTCAGTGGAGAAAAAGCATCAGCTATAAAAGCAGTTGACTGGATTGTCATTAGTTCAGGGAAGTTGAGACAGGAACTAACATTTATTGAGAGTCTGCCATGATCCAAGGGTGCTGCCAGGCCTCTTATGTGTCGCCTCCCTGACTGCCACCCCCAGCCAACTGCTGTGTAAAAATCATGTGTATTTATGGAGTGCCATAGGGCCTGTCCCCGCCTCCTCTCTCTCTCTTACTGTCTCTCTCTCTCTGTACTGAGGATTGAATTCAGGGGCTTTGTGCATCCTAGGTATTAGAAAAAGAGGAAATCTCTGGTCTCCTCTTCTTCAATTACAAGGGTAAGTGTCTCTCCTCAGTAGGTGGAAGATGTGTGCCAACGCCATCACTCATTCCCCAATGTGCCCAAATGTAAGAGGGTTGCAGACTTAGGTCTCAGGGTGAAGGATACTAAATGTAGTGTTGTTTTTCTTTTTTCTTTTGGCACCAGCAATCAAACTCAGGACCTTATGCTTACCAGGCAGGCGCTGTGCCACTGAGCTATATCCCTGGCCCTAAATGCAGCACTTAAAAGATCAAAATGGTGCATGCCTATAATCCCAGCACTTGGGAGGCTAAGGCAGGAGGATCAGTGCAAGTTCAAGACTGGTGTGGGCTACAGAAGTAAGCTCAAGGCCAACCTGAATTGCATAGTGAGACCCTGACTCAAAAAGACAAAAAAAAAAAAAAAAAATCAAAGTTAATACAGAAACATCCATGGTGAACACAACAGCAAAAGCTTGAAGTCTGAAAAAATAGCAGTGGGACAACTAGCAATGTTAGAGATGGACGAAAGGGAAAAATCAAGAATAATGATCCTGTCTTTGCTTAAAATTTGGTGTTTTAACCCTTGCTTGAGCAGTGCAAATACTAAAGTTTGGTATCTTAACTGGATAGGGGGCTGAATGTCTATAATGGAGTGGGTGGAGGTGGGAGGATTGTGAATTCAAGATCAGCCTACACTTCATGTGGAGACTCTGTCTCAAAAAAATTAAAAAAAAATTTGTTCATCTTTTTAAAAATTTTAAATTTTATTTTGATTTTTAAAAATACTGCATGAAGAGATTTATCTTCATGCCTGCTAGATAGGCAACCCTTTCACCTTTGCACTCTCCCCGTAGTCCTGGTTGATTCTGCGCCTTATTTTTCTTTATGTGCCTCATGGGGATTGTAGAGGCTGCTGACCTGCGGGAGGTTTCAGGGTAAGTGGGAGTCAGCTCACAGAGAGTGGCTGTTCAGGGTAGTACTTGCAAGACAGTGCAAAAGGGAGAGGGCAAGGAGCTGCGTTTAAGTTCCTTGGGAGGAGGGCTGGAGGGAGACATAAAGGCAGCCCGCCAGTTGGACAGCAGACAAGGCAGGGGAAGGATGTGTCAGGAAGTGTGAGCCCCTCACGCCTCTGAGCCTCTGCCTTCCTGTCTATACAGCAGAGGCGTCTCATGTCACAGCGAACGCACTGTGTAATACAGCCTGCTGTAATGAAGCATGTGTCAGCCCTGAGGGGAGGGCGGTCTCCATCCTATGCAGATCAATGTGTGTCTTCATACACACTGTATGTACATGACAGTATCCTGGCTGTGACCTCCCTAAACTGTGTTTTGCAGACATCCATGATGGTGATGGTAGTTCCAGTAGCAGCCACCAGAGCCTCAAGAGTACAGCCAAGTGGGCAGCCTCCCTAGAGAATCTGCTGGAAGATCCAGAAGGCGTGAAGAGATTTAGGGTTTGTCTTTTTCATTGTTAATCTGGATGGATGCAGTTTGCCCAGACATGTAAATGGGTTAGGGGAAAGCAGGCCAATCTTCAGCACGCTCTATCCCTACCTGAGAGTGAGGACTGCTGTGGCCACGTTGGCAGCACTCATACAGAGAGCCCTGAATTCCCACCAAGGGCCATGCAGCCTGTCCTTGGTTTTCATGCAGTTGGGTTGGGGTTGGAGGTGTCCAGGGGAAAGAACACCAAGGCTAGTGGTAGAGTCTACAGGAAGAACTTCCAATTTGGCCCTGGGGTGGTGCACATCTATAATCCCAGAACTGTGGAAGGCTGAGACAGGAGAGCTGCAAGTTCCAATCCAGCCTGGGCAATTGAGTGACTTGGCAAGACCCTGGCTCAAACAAAATAAGGCAAAACACAAAACAACCAAACTGGAGGGTTGGGGGTCTAGCTCAGTGGAAAGGCCCTGAATTCATTCTCCAGTAACACACACACACACACACACACACACACACACACACACACACGTACGTACACATGCACACACACTAAGAATTCCTAGCTCTCAGTGTCTTTGGCGTGAAGGTCTGTTCTCTCCTGGGTCAGATAATCTGCAGGTGCACTGGTGCCAGAGGGAAAGGCTAGAAGTAGCTGGGAGAAAAATCTCGACAGGAGGGCTGATGGGTGGGAAAGTGGCAGTGCTGCCTAGCCCCCAGGTGTCAGGTGGAGGAGCACATGCAGATTCCCAGGAGAGCCCCAGCGCTTGCTGTCTTTAAGGGTCAGGTCAGGTGCTCCCGCTCCCTGTGTCACTGCCAGGAAGGGAGGCTGTGCCAGGCTCCTGGTTCCAGACACCAGGCTGCAGGAAGTATGGTCTAGACTCAGGGAGGTGTCCATGCAGCAGAGCCTAGCACCTGGGCAACTGGCGAAAGAAAACACACCCTTTAATCTCCATGATGCTGTAGTCTTCATGATGACCTCTTAGACATGCTTCATGTTTTCTTTTCTTTTGCTAAAAAAAAAAAAAAAAATGCCTGGCTCTGGAGGAATGTACTCTGTTTAAACAGTGTCTAGAAGAAACTAATACATCTTCTACTTTAATTTACTTTTTGGTAATTTATTGTCAGCTTAGCAATGGGAGTAGATTCCTGCTTCATTTTGCTCTTCCCTACGATGTCAGTGGCATAAAGGTCAAATGTGTCTGAAATTCTAGTTTTCATATTAAACATGCCTTTCTTTTGTTCTTCAGGGTAGTTTTCAAAGGGTAATAGAACCCAGTGTGTCTGCTGAATTTTGTCAAATTGGTTCTTAAAGGGAAATGCATTGTATTTTTTTCTGCTACAAAGTAGACTACCATGTGTTTTTTCTTTGTATCTGTAGGAATTTTTAAAAAAGGAATTCAGTGAAGAAAATGTTCTGTTTTGGCTAGCGTGTGAAGACTTTAAGAAAATGCAGGATAAGAAGCAGGTATTTCTTCTACTTTACAATTTCTTGATCTTTTTTTTTTCTCCTTATCCAGTTATAACTGCCTGCCCCATCTTTTTTTTTTTTTTTTTTTTTTTTTTTTTTTTTTTTTTTTTTTTTTTTTTTTTTTTTTTTTTTTGTGGTACAGGGGTGGAACTCTGACCCTTGTACTTACCAGGCAGGTGCTTATACTGAGTTATATCCCTGGCCCCCCATCGGTTTCAAAAGTGCCTGAAGAAGCTTGATTTATATTAGATTTGGAAGAAAATATTAAATCAAGAATCTTGTGTTCATGAAGTATTAGCAATTTTAAACAGAGTGAGTGAGCCTACTTTTTAATGGAGCTGTCAAAATGGGTCAATATTTAAAGTAAAATAATGATTAAAGCCATTAAGAGTTTGACATCGTGTACACATTTTTCTTCATGAATAGATCACGGGGATGTTTGACATGTTGGCAGTTTGGGATGTAGTAAAAAGGCAAGCAGATGCGTAGTGATGGAAAACACAATGTTCATCAGATGGATTATCAATTATTCAGTATATCTTTGTCAAGTACCCTGCAGCCGGCAGGCAGCCAATGCAGAATGTTTCTGACCATCTCCGGTAGATGTGCGTTCTTTATTGGAGGCAATCTGTGACTTCCCCATATCAGCTGCAGTTTTTGCCACTGGACCTGGGCTGTCAGAGGGCTGGGAGGTGTTGCAGAGGAGGCCTGTGGGTCAGGTGGCTTCGTGACCTATGCCTGCACATGCTATTCCTAAAAGGCTGCTGGTTCAGTGCCTTGGGAGCCAGTAAGTGTTCCGAAAGAGTAAGACCGCAGGGAGTGGCGGGGACTGGAGCCAGCAGGGGACACTCTGTCCTGCCTCTGGGGGCAGGGCTGGGCTTCCCTTGTTCTGCCCTGCCAGCTTGCTAGCTCACAGGAGTGCTCCAGCCTTGCTTGTCTGCTCTTGGCCTGGCTCCCTGCGGGGCCTTCCCCTTCCAAGTGTCTTTTCCCACTTCCATCCTAATGTTGCTTGTTTTCTAGCTGGACATTTGGGTTCTTATGTAAAATGATCCAAGTTTTAGATGCTGGAACTTATTTTTTAAAAATCAAAAACCTTGCCTGCCAAACATCTCCGAGAGCAGATGTGCCTCATGGGCCGCCAGCTTTTGAGCCTCTGGAGCCCAGGAGGCCAGCAGCCGTTCTTGCAGGACCACAGCTTGGCAAATGCACGTTGTCACTGCTTTTTCCAAGGCTTTTCCAGCCTCACATATTTGCCCTGTGCTGCAACTGTATGGCCTTTCCTCTCCACCTTCCGGCAAGGGCAGACTCTAAGATGGGTTGCCCTCAGCTTGTGTTTCCCAGCCTGGCCTTGGAAGCCCTTACTAGATGTGACCCTCGACTTTTGCTCCCTGCTGTCATCTTCTCCCTGTAGATGATTTGGCTAGATCAGGGTAGTGAAGGGTCTGAGTAATGAGAAACGGGGTGGGGAGGGCCTGCTTGGGAAAGGTAGGATTTGGGGCTGACGCCCTTCAGGTCAGGCCTGCTGTGGTTTTCCTTTGTCCCCAGCACCCAGGACAGGGCTCAGAGACAACCATGGTACCTGCTATACTGCAACTGACATGACCAGCCTCCCTCTGAGAGCCTAGTTCAGATTCAGGAGGCCAAGTAGATGTCCGTCTATTCATCTGCCTTGTTCTTCGAGTGCTGAGGTACAAAGTACCCCACAGGTAGCCAGCCAAGCCCTGACGCATGGACAGGAAGATCAGGTTCTCTGTACCGCAGTGCAGCTGGACTTGAACCAGCACTCTGAGGTCACCCTGGGCTGCCCCGTGTACCCACTATGTGTGTAGCAGTTCAGGTGAAATCCCCAAGCCTCTAGGGAGTGCTGGTTCAGCAGCAGGCATCGTGCTGCCTGGAGATACCACAGGGATAGGCTAGACAGCTGCTTTGAGGAACAAGCTTTTGTGAGTGTGAGGAGGGTAGAAATGGGAAGCCTGGGGCCCTGGGTGCACAGAAGGGGCCCTGGGGGAAGTGATTAGAGACTGAGACCTGAAGTGGGGCTGGGGGTGGGGAATAGTGTTCCTGGAAGTGGGACAGGGTGTGGGAAGACACCAGGTGAGATGAGTAGTAGAGGGGGCTCTGTTTGAGGGGGAGGCCACTGTGCTGTGCTTGTGGCCACATCTGAGAACCTAAATGCCACGGCAAGGAGAGACTCTTCTGCAGAGGCCTTAGCAAGCCCCTATGGGACTTCAGTGGTGCATCAGGCAGATACAGATGGTGTTGGCAGACCCACTCCACATCCTACAGAGTTTCCAGAATCGGGCAGCCTTTCTCCACACCCTGTCCCTATCCCCCATCATAGGACTTCGGGAAGATTTGTGTCTGTGAGCCTGGAGTAAGTGAAGGTGATTGGTTTGATCAATCAGTGAATGCCACCTTCACCCTTCAGGCCCTTGTGAAGTCAGCCAGTCCCTGGGGGTGGGGGAGGATAGGGGTGGGAGAGGCAGAGGCCCTGGTGACTCTGGGGTTCCAGGTTCTGTCTGCGTCATTGCGTTGAGCCTCCTGGCCATTCCTGTTGGCAGACACGGAGCTGTGGCCTTTGAGGGCAAGCAGCAGCTCCCACAAAGCCAGTACAGTGTTGCAAACGGACACAGACCCACATCTGTGACCCTCAGCCTGGTGGCAGACTCTTGTGGGCTTGCAGTGCAGGAAGTAAAAGCTGGTGGTCAGCTCTGCATTACTGATTTTCAGAAGTGTAGGAGGCTATAGACCCTGGAGAGGTCTGCTAACTGAACCTCACAATCAGAAGTTGCCACTGCTGGTCCCGCCGGGCCCCAGGGGAGAATTTATCTTGTGTAGTGTCTGCCCAGAAGCCACTGTAGGGTTGATGTAAATCTCTCTTTTGCCTCTCCTATTCAAGAGAATGTGTCAGGTTTATATTTCATTCTTTGCTTGAATTAGCCAGTATTCATTAACTTCTAGTATCTTATATAACTTATTCACCTTTTTTCTTTATTAGTGATATTGGTTTTATAGACTAATGGATTTTATTTTGGCACATTTATATGTATATAACATACTTCAATCATTCTTCTGAACCCACCTGTCATCTCCCCAGCCCCTCCCTAGTTTCACGTTTGGGGGGGATTCCAAGTATATTATATATTGCAGTTGTTTTCATGTGTCCTGTTGCCCACCCTCCCACCCCACTCTGTTTTCCCTTTCTCTTCCCCTGACTTTGTCATCTTATTATAGTTCCACATATTCAGGAGAATTTGCAACATTTGTCTTTGGGAGTCTGGCTTATTTCTCTCAGCATGATGATCTCCAGAGCCCTCCATTATTTCTACAAATGACAAAATGCTATGCTCGCTCCTTTTCTTTTTTGACTGTGTCTAACTGTGTAGCCCAGGCTGACCTCGAACTCATGGTGATCCTTGTGCCTCAGCTTCCCAGGTGCTGTGACTGCGGGCAGGTGCCACCACATCCAACCAAAATGTTGTTCTTTCATATGGCTGAATAATATTCTGTTGTGTAAATATGTCACACTTTCTTTATCCATTCACTTGTTCGCCAGCACCTAGGCTGGCTCCCTAGCTTGGTTATTCTAGATCACCCCACAATAAACATGGCATGCAGGTATCCCTACAACATACTGGCTTTCGTTTTTCACAGATTTCCACAGTGGCTGTACTGCCTCACGTCCTTGCCCTACATGTTTCGTCTTTCTCTCTTTCCCGGCCTCATCTCTGTCTGCCTTCTTCCCTACCATGCCTGGGTGTCTTCCCCTTCCTCCCCTCCCCTCTTCCGCAGTCTGCAGCAGCCCTGGATGCGAGTATTGAATGCTCACCGGATCCTGTGGGGCTTTGTTCTCAGAAGCACCCAACAGTAGAACAGCTCTAGGTCTGTGCTGGCTTCTCCAGTCCGTTCTTTGCCTCCTGAGAGGCAAGAAAACCATTCCTGAAGACCAGGAGGGTTCCAGCATTCTGTCTATAGTGAGGATGCTGGAGACTGAGGAAACTGGGGGTTTGACCTCCCACCCTGTGCCTTGCAGTCCCTGGGCTTGATATGCCTTCTAGATGTTCATATTTGGCAAACAGATTCCAAATCTTTTGCCAGATTCTGTACAGTTTTTTTTTTTTTAATTAAGTATCTCTTCTCCATGAATTAGCACCTGAAGTATCTGCAGCTTTTAAGCCAAACCAGCATTTATGTTGTCCACAGACCACAGAAAAAGCTTCCAGTAGATATTCACTCTTTAGCTGGCCTTGCATTTATTCATCAATTCCCCACATGTGTGTTGGACTTGGTTACCGAGGAGGCAGGGGTTGAAATAGCTGCGTGCAGCTGTGCAGAGATGAAGAGGGGACTGAAAGTGGCAGGTCAGGGAGTTTCCTTGCTCAGCTTGTTCATGCCCCTGGATTCAGTCCAGTACTGGGGGGAAAAGTACTAATGTAATATTATTTCTGTTTCTCTTCCTCCTTCCTTCTCTCCTCTTTTTGCTTTTATTAGTACATCTTTGCAGTATGTAATTTTCTTTATTGTTAAAACCCTTTTTTTAGCCGGGCGTGGTGGCTCATGCCTATAATCCCAGCACTCGGGAGGCTGAGACAGGAGGATTGGTGCAAGTTCGAGACCAGCCTGGGCTACAAAAGTGAGCTCAAGGCCAGCCTGAACTGCATAGCAAGACCCTGTCTCAAAAAGACAAAAAAAAAAAAAAAAACCAAAAACCCTCTTTTACAACCAAGAAATAAACCCTAGCCTTGTTTGTTTGTTTGGGGGTACTGGGGATGGAATGCAGTGATGCTGTGCCACTGAGCTACATTTCCAGCCTTTTTCATTCTTTTTAGTTTGAGATAAAGACTCATGAAATTCCCCAGGCGGGACCTGAACTTGTGATCCTTCAGCTTTAGCCTCCCTCAGTGCTGGGATTACAGGCTTGTGCCATGGTGCCTAACAAAAGCAATGTTTTTTTTTTTGGTCTCAGGAGTTCTTTATAATACCACATTTGTAAAAATGATGTTGGCTTTTTCTAATGACTTGAATTCTCCTGTTCTTTCTTTCTTTTTGCAGGACCGAGTTTTTTTTTTTTTTTTTTTTAAAGGGCAACCTCAGAGCCCTTGTTTTTTTTTTTTTTTTTTTTTTAAATAATTTTTTTTTTTTTTTTTTTTTTTTTTTTTTTTTTTTTTTTTTTTTTTTTTTTTAAAGGGCAACCTCAGAGCCCTTGTTTATTTATTTATTATTTTTTAAAATAATTTTTTATTTTATTTATTTATTTTTTTCTTGTTTCAGAACCTTTGTTTGTTTATTCACTCATTTTTATGGCCAGCTCAGCCCGCCCCAAAGTCAGGGCTGGCTCAGCATGTGGTGCTGGGGATTGAACTGCAGTCCCTGAAGCTGCACAAGCTTTCCCACTGAGCCATCCCACCGGGTCCCTTATTTATTATTTATTTTTCATTATGGCGAGCTCAGCCTTCTCTGGAGGCGGGGCTGGAGCAGCATGTGGTGCCAGGGATTGAACCTGGGTCCCTGCTGCTGCCTAAGTATTCCTAAGCATTCCTAAGCATGCGCTTTAGACCACTGAGCCATCCCACCAGCCCCAGGGACTGGGGTTTGAACTCAGGACCCTTTGAACTTGCCAGGCAGGCACTTGTGTCAGGGAGCTCTCTCCCAAGCTCTGGATTCTCCTTTTTAAGGGAGGAAAGAAAAAGTTAAAGAAACTACCTAAGCAGCAGCCACATGAACAAGAGTACAAGAGTGGCTGATCCTTATTGATGCCTGTTTTGGTAAAGGTCCTTACATGGATTATTCTATTTAATCCCCACAAACCTACAAGCAAAGATATTAATATTCTTGCTCTACCCACCTGATGAGAAACTTGAAACCGCAGAGGGGAGGGCCAAAGACTCAAATGCATGGGGCTGGGGAGATAGCTCTGTGGCACAAGTGCCTGCCTGGCAAGTGCAAGGTTGTGAGTTTGAACCCCGGTCCCACAAAAAAAAAAAAAAAAAGACTCAAATGCAGAGCGAGATTAAAGCCCTGTGCCGTCCTGCCCACGCCTGATTTGCTTCCTGGTCTTTAATGTCCTATTTCTTCTTGGCAGTTGTGGGAACTGAACTCAAGGCCTTTGTACTGAGCCATATCCCAAGCTGTTTAAATACTTTTACTTTTTACTTTCAGACTGAATCTGGCTGATTTGCTAAATTGCCTGGGGTGGGCCTGAGCTTGCTGTTCTCTAGCCTCAAGCTCCCGGAGTGCTGGGGTGACGGGGAGGGCTTTGGAGGATGTGAGTCCCTTCCTTGTGTGAGTAGTTTTTGAATCAGTGATCTGGAAATTTATAGGGCTAGGAAATGTTCTTATGGTATTGCTGTTATTTCAGTTGTTGAAAAAACTCCTTTCCTTCCAGTCTCTGGTCTGCTGTCCTCCTCCGCCGCCTGCTTTTTTCTTCTTCCTGAGATGGGCGTGTAACTACGTTGCCCATACTGACCTCAAATTCCTGCACTCGGGTGGTCCTCCTGCCTTAGCCTCGTTTATAGCTGGAGTGACAGATGTAGACTGTCATGCCTGGCACAAGTCTCTTCAGAGATAGCGCCCTAACTCTAGATTGCGCCCTCAATTTTATTTTTTCTCTCCTGTCTTTTTTACCATCTCTCTGGCTTTCCGCTCTACTTTTCTTTTGGAGATTTTAACTTTACCTTTTAAGTCTTTCTGTTGAACTTCCTGTGCTTTTATCTTGAGCTTTCTCCAGACGGGGGCCGTCGGTCTCTTCTTGGTGGGACACAAACAAGTTATGTTAATAAACTACTCACGTGCGCCAGGGAAGTTTGCTGGAGTCTGAATGTGGAACTGGGTTTATTCCTTTGCATTCAGGTTGTAGCTCATTCCTGCCCTCCTCCTGCTCTGGAGCCTCCCCCCCCCCATCCATCTTTTCTTTTCTTCCTCCGTCTCTCCATCCCTCTTTTTCCTCCTTTCCCTCTCTCTTTACCATTTTGTTTATTGTGATGCTGGGGATTGAATTTAGGGCCTTCACACTAATCTATCTCCCCAGGCCTTTTTATGTTTTATTTTGAGACAGAGCTCACTACGTCGCCCAGGCTGGCCTCACACTTGCTCCACTGTTCCTTGCTGCTGCGACTGCAGGTGTGCACCAGTGCACTGGCCTGACGTTTCTTAAGAAAGCACCAGTGTGCCAGAGAGGGAGCAAGCTGGTGGCCAGCTGGCCGCTTAGGGCGAGGGGCGAGCCGAGGGCTAGCAGCTCCCTTCTCGCCCTTCTGTGCCTTGCACCCAGGCAGCTCCGTGTTCTGCCCTGCTGCCCAGTCGTGGACGTGTCTCTCGCCACCCCCTCCCTAGCCCTGCAGGTGTCTGGGTCTGTTCCCACCTCCTATTCATCCCTCATTCTTCAGCTGCCTTCCATTTCCTGAGCCACTTCTCAGAAGCATGCTCGTACCATCCATTCACTGTTTTCTTTGCCTTGTGCTTCTTCTGAACTGGTGTGCAGTTAGCAGCTTGGTCCTTTTGTGCTCTGGCTGATCTCTCCTGTGGCCAGCTCCAGTGGCAGGGCAGAGAGGAACTAGCTGGTCCGGTCGGAGACATATTTGGGAGTCAAGGGAGCCAAGCCTACAGTGGCTGAGAGGATACAGCTAAGCAGCTGTCAAAGGGGGTCATGGATTCCAGCTTCCTTCAGGAGAGGCAGCAGGACCAGTGTGCAGGAGGGGATCTCTCTCTGCCTGGGTAAAAAGTTTGAAGGGTCTGTGGGATATCCGAGCCCACTTTGCTGGAGATAAGCTGCTCATGGGTCCCTAGGGCAGGTTGTGTTGGGCTGAAGTCTTGGCAGAGCAATTAGTCAAAGGCAGCACTGTAGGAAGCCGGAATTCAGGGAGGGTGCCAGTGCCTAATAGGCACTGGGAAAGGAGGGGAGGGGCCGGGGGAGCAGGTTGGGCCCTTCCATGGAAGGAGCAAAGGAGAAGAGGTACATTTACTTCTTGTGAACCCACTTGGGTGGAGAGGCGGGGGGTGCCTGCTCACAGCTGGCCGAAGCACTACCAGGCCTGGAGGGAAGGCCCCAGCCTTGGGATGTCTCGCCCAGGTGTGGACATGTCCTTACGAAGTCCTGAGCTGATGAGCCCAGGTGGGACCTTGCCAGCTCCTTCTGGGCAAGCTGGATGCTGGCACCGCCATGTCTTCTCTGGGGGCTTCTGCTGTAAGTGGTACCCGCTGCATCAGGGTCCTAGCGGAGAAGCTGGAGTGTGCAGGCCACAGACGCAGAACAGACCTCACTACAGATGGCTCTTCTGTTCCTAGCCTGATAGCAGCCAGAAGAGAGTTAATAAAGCTCTGGAAAAACTTACCAAAATAGCTCAAGTGACCAGTTCTTCTTTTTTGTTCAGTGTTCTCCGCCTGGACACCAGGCCTTCCCGTGACTGGCTTGTGGTCGGCGGCCTGGTGTTTCCCTTTTTGGTGGTGCTTCCTATCTCAGCCCAGATAAGCTCTGCTGCTCAGCTGTTCCCCCGGTGCTAGCTCAGTTGGCAACAGGGCAGTGTTCACAGAGCCAGCCCAGGAGCCCCAGTTCTCCAACTGAGGCTGGCGGGTGGGAGGTGCAACTGGTGGGGGAGAGAGATGGGATGAAGCCCCGGGGTTTGTATACCCATCATCCCTGCCCTGCCTCCTCTTCCCTGGGCTGCCTGCCTCCTCTGCTTTATATCAGGGTACTTGCCACGTATCTTTTTTTCAGAATCACTGAAGATTACTTAGGTCCATCTGGGTAACCAACCATGTGTGCATATGGATATACATGAATGTGTGTGTGTGTGTGTGTGTGTGTGTGTGTGTGTGTCTTTTAGGCAAGGGAAAGCTGCAAGTGACTTCTGCAGGGCTCTGCATGGCATTTGCTAACCTGACAAGCTGAAATTCTACTGTTATGAAGTAGCTTTCAAACAGGAAGTGGTTTTCCAGAAATGTTCTTTCCTGACAGAATGGGGTTGTGGAAGGGAAGCTTACGGCTCCGTGGAGGTTTGGGTCTTTGACAGACACGCAGTTACAAAGTACTGTTTCCTCTGCGCCTCGCTGATGGACCCCAGACGTGTCCCTGGAACAGCCATATTTATCTTAAGAGGCTCCTGCATCTGTTGAGTTTGACATCAATTAATTGTTCACATTGATAGTCAGGACAGAGCAGACGCGTGAGCTTGGGTGATGGCTCCACAGGTCAGATCTGTTTTTCAGCACCAGTTATCAAAGCCTTCTGGTGGCTTCTATAAAGTCCAAGATATTGTAGCACTCAGATGCTCCTAAACCTGGCATGTTCGGCATCCTGGGGAGCTCTCTAGAGAGAAAGGCAGGTTTTGAGAACTTGTAAGCCCTGTCACACCACACCCCGCCACCCTCCACAGCTGTAGGGAGGCATTTTAAGGAATTTCTCATCTGGCTGGCTTTGTAGGGGAAGATGGCACCGTAGACCTGCCATTTGGGGAAGCAGCCTGTCTTTGCTGCAGGTGAGGCAGGCACACAGGAAGTCTCCTTTGTGTTCAAGAAAAGAGAACTGTCAGGGTAAGTTCTGGCCAGCCAGGTTCCTGCCTTGAGGTGTTCTGAAGACAAACTACTTCCTGTACAGCCCAGCTCCTTCTTGCCAAGGAGGCACTGCTTCGTTTTTCCTCCAGCCCCTGGTGACCATGTTCTTTTCTGTCTCTGTGGATTTGTGCGTTCTGGATATCTCACTGGGTGCAGTCTTACAGTATTTGTCCTCTCATGTCTGATTTCGTTCACTGAGCGTGGTTCCAAGATGCATTTTGTTTGCAGGATGCATCAGCGCTTTGTTCCCTGTTAGAGCCAAGTAACATTCTCCTGGGCCCTCAGCTTGGGGAATCAATCACAGGATGGTCTTCAGTGGTTCCAGGTACTCACTCTGGGCCAGGCTCCTTTCTTTCTCATGATTTCTGCACGACTGGTGTAGTGGTCTTATTACAGGACGTGTGGCTGTACACATGTGAGAGAGGTGGAGGCTGGGTCTGGGGCTGGAGCCGAGCCTGGAGCTGAGCTCAGGGGTGGCATTTGGCACCTCTGAGGCTGTGGCTCCTTCTGAACCAGGCAGGTGGAGCTGGGCTCAGGCTGGAAGGGCTGTGCTTGCAGGTAACAGGCAGGTGCCTGTGTCTCTTCCAGATGCAGGAAAAGGCCAAGGAGATCTACATGACCTTTCTGTCCAATAAGGCTTCATCCCAAGTCAACGTGGAAGGGCAGTCGAGGCTCAATGAGAAGATCCTGGAAGAGCCACATCCTCTGATGTTCCAGAAACTCCAGGACCAGGTAACCTCACTTCCCTGCCTACATCTTGATCTGAAAACCTACATTCATTCAAGGCCTGGAAATATTGAAGGAAACACTGGCCTTAGTCATCTGGAAGCCAGTTCCCTAGCTGGGCAGGCCCTGGTTGGTGGAAGACCGGAGCCTGGAATCTGAGGCTCAAGATGGGAGCCATGGGTTGGTTGCTCCCTCTGGCCTATTTCCTCTTGGTCTGCACACCAACAGTGTTAACGAGCTGTTTTCTCTGCCTCTTGGGAAGGGAGGCCGGGGCTCTTTGAGGAACCCACACTGGAGAAGCACCATGTGACTTTGCTGAAGGTAGACACTGAAAAGTCTGGAAACGAGTGCAAGAACTCCAGGTGGCCTAGGAGTGGAGCTGTTATTATGAAAATACCCAAATACCTCCCCTCCTGCCTGTTGGACCTAAACTAGTTTATAATGAGGTCCCTGGGGCCCAGCAGGATGGCTCAGTGGTCTAAAGCGCCTGCTTAGGAAAGCTTAGGCAGCTGCAGGGACTGCGGTTCAATCCCTGGCACCACATGCTGCGCCAGCCCTGCGCTCAGGGAAGGCTGAGCTGGCCATAAAAATAAGTGAATAAACAAATAAAGGTTCTGAAACAAGAAAAAAAAAAAAAAAATGAGGTCCCTGAGTCATAATGACAAAGTTGTCATGTGGCAGCATATTCCACTTAAAAGAGGAAAAAAGTAGGTTTAAACCATGGACCTCTAAGGGATGAACGTTAGTTTTCTGGCCAGTTTTCTTGTGAAGAGTGTAAGTGTGATTGCCAAAGGGGTTCAGTGTTTTTAGACTTGAATTTGCCTAATATTCATATTATGCTTTCCTTTTATGAAGCCTCGTAGCCACATTTGAAAAGACAAGGACATGCAGATGCATTTCATGCTTCTGCTGGCTCTGTCTCTTATTGAGGAAGCGAGGACTTGGCAGCTTTCAGTTAAGCTCAGCTCATCTTGAGGCAGCAGGAATAACCTGGAGGGTGCTGGCTCCACTCCCAGGGCTAACCAACCATTCAGTACTGTGGTTCTCTGTCACACTGGGACTGTGTCCCTAATAGATTCCCAGAAGATGCTGAGACTGCGGGTCTGAGGCTACAGCTGAGAATCACGGGTTCTGTGTGTCGGCTGCTGTTTTTGATTATCTGCTATATTCACAGAGCCTGGAGAACGTCCTAGCATCTAAGAGACCACATCTTTGCTCATCATCAGGTAGAAAACCAGTACACAGATAAGAAATGTAAATATATGCAGTGATGGTGAATGTTTTCCATTGACCCAGTGGCAAGTACAAACTCCACAGAGAGGGAATCAAATGTGGGAATGCGAGGAACTCCAGCTCGAGTGGCAGACTCCTGGTGGTGGTGGTTTTGTGCCAGTGAGAAGGATGCTGTGGACATGGATTGTGGAGGGAAAGGGGATGGCCAGTGAGGAGGCAGCTATCGTGGCTGCATCCGCTGGGCAGAATCGCCCCACCAGAGTCCTCTGTCTCCATCTCTCCTTCTGTCTCTGGACTGGGAATTGAACCAGAACCTTCACACTGAGCTGCAGACCCAGACTTTTTATTTTGTCACAGGCTAAATCAGTGAATTTCCTGGCCTGGGTTCAGTTTCTTAAAGGGGACTTCACAGCATAGCCAGAGTTGAGAACCCCTCTCATACCTGCCCCATATTTATAGTAACATTGTTTTTGGGAAAGCTTGGGAGGCTTCAGGGACCACGGTTCAATCCTCCGCACCACATGCTGTGCCAGCCCTGCCCTCTGTAACATTGTTTTTGAATGAAAATTTATATTTGTTTTGGTTGAATCCAGAGCCTTATGCAGACCAAGAAACTGCTCTACCCATGACATATACCCCCAGGTGGCTCCTTTTAAAAAATTTTTGAGGCCAGCTGAGTGCTACATGCCTGTAATCCCAACAGTGAGGGAGCTGAGGCAGGGGCATCTCCATGAGTTTAGAGCAAGCTTGAACTGCATAATGAAACCCTGTCTCAAAAAAAATTTTTTTTTTTGAGAAAGGTTGTCTTGGTACATAACCCAGGCTAGGGGCCCGGCAGGATGGCTCAGTGGTTTAAAGCGCCTGCTTAGGAAAGCTTAGGCGGCTTCAGGGACTGCAGTTTGATCCCTGGCACCACATGCTGCGCCAGCCCTACCCCCAGGGCGAGCTGAGCCGGCAATAACACAAATAAATAAATAAAGTTTTAAAAAATAACCCAGGCTAGCTTGAATTTGTGAACCTTCTGGTACAGATTCTGAATAGGTGGAATTACAGGTATTTGCCACATGCCTGGCTGAAAACATTTTAAAGATAACTTTTATCTACCAGAATGCAAAGGTCATACATGCCCAACAAAGAAATGTGAAAACTAAAACATACTGAGAGGAAAAGCCCTTGTGCTTCTGTACTTGGAGATATCCACCATGTAACACACGGCCCCTAGATTTTCTTTTATTTTCTATAGATGCACAGTGCACAAATGTACAGCAGATGTGGACTGATGCAGTCCAGTGATGATTATATTATCATCACGTAGCATAGGAAACCCAGTGTTACATGTGGCCCCGTGGGCCGCCGCATTGCTGGAAGGCAGGATTGACTTTGAGAACATCTCTGTGTCCTTTGTATCCTTGGGGACTGGCTCCTTTGGTACCTAAGGATACCAAAGTTCCTTATACCAAAGACATCTAGTGCATGCATATCCTCTTGTATGCATTATAAATTGCCTTCAGGTCACATGTACTACAAAGTAGACACTACATAAATTATATTGTTTTTTTTTTTTTCTTTTTTTGTCTTTTTGGGACAGGGTCTCCCGATATCATTGAGGCTGGCTTTGTGCTCACTTTTGTAGCCCAGGCTGGTCTTGAACTCCCACTGATCTTGCTGCCTCAGCCTCCCAGGTGCTGGGATTACAGGCATGTGTTACCATGCCCAGCTACCCTACTGTTGTGTTTTTTAAGGAATAATGACAAGAAAGAAAAGCCTTGTGTGTTCAGCACATCTGCAACGTGATCTGCCTGTGTTGAGCCTCCCAAGCGCTGGGATTGCTAGCTTGCACACCTTCCAGCCCAGTCTCAGTCTCCCTCTCAGCATGCCCAGGGGCAGGGCCGGTGCGGCACGGTATGCAGAGGGTCGAACCCCAAGCCCAGGCCACTGCATCTGCCCAAGCGGGCACTTTAGTCCACTGAGCTATTGGACCAACCTGAAACTTGAGAAGGATTTTGTTTTGGCTGGCTCAGGCTGTCTTAAGGGTGGGAGTATGGCATATGGAGCTGGGGATCAAACCGCAGTCTCCTGTGCCTGACTGAGTTTGCCCAAGCAGGTGCTTTGAACAAGTGAGGTAACCCCACAAGCCTCCCTGCAATTTTTATTTCTCAGGATATTTTTTTTTTTTTTTTTTGTCTTTTTGAGACAGGGTCTGGCTATGCAGTTGAGGCTGGTCCTGAGCTCACTTTTGTAGCCCAGGCTGGTCTCGAACTCGCACCAATCCTCCTGCCTCAGCCTCCCGAGTGCTGGGATTACAGGCATGCGCCACCATGCCCGGCTGGATATTTTCTTTAAAAAAATTTTTTTTTGAAAAAATCTTTGTTTGGTGCAGAGTTTCACTATGCAGCTCCGACTTGTAATGACCCTCCTGTGTCAGCCTCCCCAGCACTGGGATTACTGGTGTGCACCACCACACCTGGTTTCTGTGACAAGCCAGGCATACCTGGGGTTCCCAGGCTGGCACTGCATGGGGTACTGGGGGTTCAACTTGGGTCCTTGCACTTATCAGGCAGGCACATAGACCACAGAGCTATCTCCCCAACTCCCTCTTGGGATATTTGCAATACACATTTGGCTGCATCCATGGATGCAGAGGCAGCCTGCATTTGGAGTATAAGCCGATTGCAGAGTCCCAGGGAAGGACTCCCTGGCTCCATTTGACATTGGAAGACTTGGCCTTCAGGGTCTGGCTGGTAACCATCCCAGTGTGTAGCTATGCTGTCCTGTGTGCTTCTCTGCTCCCGGAAGACTCCTGGGAGGGCCCTGTCTTCCTAAGTGAAGGAGAAGGGGAACGTGACTAGAAACACAAACCTTCTGCCAGCCTTGAAAGCAGCCTCCATAGCTGCGGCTGTGCTGAGCACCCAGTTGCCCAACAGTGGAGTGGCCTGAGCGGGCTGCGTTCTGTGTGCATATTTGGCACCTTTGGCCAGGACAGCTTCAGGTAGCCCCAGCTCTCACCACGGGATGGCAGGCAGCGCTGACTTTAGTTGGAACCCACAGGAAGGGAAGATCCTCCCTGAGCCTTAGGGGTGAGCCCCCCTGGGACGGGGTGAGCCAGCTCTCCCGGGTCCTGTTTAAAGGTGAGCTTGGTGGTTTCCCTTTGGGTCTAGCTAACTTTGCTTGTCACACAGGTCTGATAGGTTCTAGTTCTTTTGTTTAGAGCAGATTTGAATTACCGGTAGAAGAGGTGGATGATGGGTGGCCGGAAGTGATCACCAACAGCCAGGGAGGAGATGGAAAACGAAAGTAAACAAAACCACAGTGCAGTGGTCTGGAGCCTGAGCCTGTGCCCCATCCTACCCTGGGGCGTCCCTGAGTTACAGAGTGATGATGTAATCTTTGAACCTAATACCCCAAACCAGCCAACACAGTGCTCAGGAGGCTGAGGCAGGAGGGTTGTTGTCAGTTTGAGGCCTAGGCTACATAGTGAGTTCAAGGTCAGCCTGAACTGCATAGCAAAAAAAAAAAAAAAAAAAAAAAAAAAGAATAGAGACCCTAATGTCCTAATGGTGTGCACAGCAAGAAAATCAGGTCCTGTCCATCTCTGGGGACACAGACACTGAGAAGGAAGCACAGTAGTTAAGAGGTGGGCTGTGGGTGACTAGGAAGGGCTGCTGTGCATCTGCTGGTCAAGGAGGCTCCTTGGAGGGCCGCTAAGGCCTGAAGGACAGGGGTCCTGGATGAGAAGACCTATGAAACAAGAGCTTCCTGGGGTCAGAGTCGAGAAGCAGCAGAGTGTGTCGGGGAGGTCAGTGTGCGGAGTATCTTAATTACTTTGGTTACTGAAGCAAAATTCCTAACAGCCAAAGTTAAAAGGGGAAAAATTTGTTTTGGCTCCTGCTGTGTAGAGGTTTCAGTCCATAATCGGCTAACCCCAAGGGAAAGTGGCGTAGTAGAGGGCATCACAGAGGAGAGAGACTGTTTATGGTGGGCAGAAGGCAGCAGAAGCAGCGTGTGGCAAGCCCTCTTTCGGCCCCTCATATTTTATCCAGGTTACCACGTGTGGGGCAGGCAGCTCTCACACCCAGGGTGAGCCTTCCCATTATCCACAGCCAGTACTATCCCAAACCAGTCAGTGGACTTAATTTAGTAGTCTCACACCCTTCACCCTGTATCACATGCTTAATCCAGCATCACGCTCCCTAGATCCAGCCACCTCTGAAAAGCCCTCCTGAGCTTTGGGGAGGAGTCTACACACCAGCTATCATGCTGAGCTTAGGGAGTGATAACCCTGGAAGTTCAACTGAGTAGGCCCTTGGGGCTGTGGTACCAGTTTAAGGGATTTGGAACCCTAGCTGGCTATAGGGTGGGCCAGTTGAACTAAGAAAGTCTGATTACCTTGAAAGCTGGGCCCCTTTGCTCTGGTGTACAGCCCTGGGTGTTCTGTGCTCCGCCATCAGGACAAGAGTACAGCTGACTCCGTGCAGAACCATCTCTGTTGCTGAGAAGTTACCTAGGAGCCTAGAGGTCTGACCGTGGCTCGTCATTTGCATTCAGAGGGCCAGAGCCCCAGCCCTGTACCCCCTTCCCCATCACTTCCTTGACGCTGGGCTCAGATTCAGTGTGTCAGATTGGGGCTCAGAACCAGGACAGGGTGGTGAGGTCTCACAGTCTAGACCCGCCTCCATCTAACCCTAGGCACTACCTGTTTCTTTGTGTGGCTTCTATGTCCCTATCAGCAATATAGGGCTTTCAGCAGATATCACTGTGGCTCTGAGCTATCCTACAAAGCAACCAATACTTGTGCAATACCTCAATATCATATCCCTCCGGTTTGGTTTTGATATCATGGACTCCAGGAAAGAGGGAACAGCCTGCCTCACCCATGCGACACTGGGCCCACAACTCTAGGGGTGCAGGTCACCTCTTGTAATGGGTCTCTGTGACTCCACTCTTGCCCAGACTCTTTCTAGAGTACTGATCCCACTCTGGTGCCTTGTCCATCTCTGGCAGGTTTGTCTGCCCAGCAGGGCTGCTCTCCAGGGTGTAACAGCACCTTCCGTGTGACTTACTCTGTGCATCAGGGCAAAGGCTGATCTGAGCTGTTTTGTCTTTTTCACTGCTGTCTGCCAGCTGGCCTCAGACCTGTGTGCATTCGGTTCCTGTTTCAGAAGAAAGAGAGGGGGTCTGCATCTAGGGGTGGCCACCTCCCTGTCTCTGCATCATCTGTGGAGCCTCCATGATGCTCAGCGGATGGTCTCCAGGGCTGCAGAGAGAGGCATCTTCCTCCTTCCCCTTCCTGCCTATTCATGTGGGCAGGAAGTTGGCTCTGTAGTCTAGGTGTGCAGGGGGAAGGACACATCAAATGGCAACTAAGGGGTAGCAGGGCTTGCCGCCTGTCTGACTCTCAGCGATTTTCTGAGCAAAAAACCCCAAACCTTATGCTTGAAGCAAATATAAAATCCCACTAACAAAATCTCTGCACTCAAGGATTCCTTTTTTTTTTTTTCTCTCCTTGTGCATGTCGAAATAACCTGATGGGATGTTTTGAAAAGACAGGAGATATGTGTTTTGTTTGGATCTTTTAGTGTATTTGTCTTCTTAGAGGTGTTAAAATGTTTATTAGATTTGAAATGCAGTGAATCAGGGCCCGATGAAATGTTGAGCTATTCATTTTCTCTGTGGATGTGTGTGCCTCTTCAGTGGAGCCCTTTTCCGGCACGTCCCTTGTGAACAGTCTGAGGTTGGGGGGCTGTGTGGCCAGGCAGCCTTGCAGGACGGTGAAGCCTGATCAGTTGCTGCAGCCCTGGGCTTTGCAGAGGCAGATCATGGCCTGCGCTGGAAGACCCGCGGTGCAGAGGCCTCCGTGCGCTCTTTTATTTTCCTCTTAGCCCCACCTCTGGCAGCCTCCAAGACTGGACCCCAAGGCAGCGGTACTGGACAGTTTACATCGCATGCATTCGGCTCACAGGTGTGCTGGCTGCCAGAGCCCAGAACCTCGCAAAGCCATGGCTGTGCTGGCTGACATATAAAGATTCAGACTGCAGGCCAGCTGCCAGCTCGCGTTTTCTGCCTTGTCAGCTGCCTGTTGCAGACCATTTGCCTGCTTAGACTCCGCTCCAGTGCTTTCTGCCCACCTGAGCCTTCTCCTTGCCCCAGATCCATCCCAACACGGTCTTGCTCCTCCCTGCAGACAGCCCAAGGAATTTGAGCATGTTGTTCGGGCGGCATTCCTGGTCCTTCTGGGTGAGGCCAGCTCTCCCATGGGGGAGTCCTGGCTTTGTAGCCCGGTTTCTGTGCTTCAGTAGGAGTGAGTTGGCATCAGTAGGCTGACTGCTCTGGTATCCTAACTGATTGCACAACCGGAAAGGCTCAAGACAGCAGAAACTTCTCTTGAGAGTTAGGAACCCTGAACTGTGGAGTCCACGCAGCACAGCGCTATGCTCCTGCCGAAGGCTCTCCAGAGGCGCTGTCTTGTCTCTCCCCACTCCAGGTTGCTGGGTCTGCTGCCTGTCTTGGGTGTTCCTGGTTTGCAGTGGTCACTCCATTCTGCCTCCATCTTTGTCTGGCTGCTTCTCCCACTGTTTCTGTGTCCTCTTCTCTTTCAAAAAAGACACTACTTCTTGGGTTGGGGCCATCCTGAATACAGGGTGATTTTCACCTTGACATCCTTGACTAACCTTATTTCCAAATAAAGTCATATTCTGGGGATCTCAAGTAAAGTCACATTCGGAGGATCCCAAATAAAGTCACATTCTCAGGATCCGGATAGACATAATTTGGGGAGTTGGGAGGGGACACTCTGCAACCCCCTACTGACTTGTAGGGACATTTGTTTCCTTCATATACACACAGAGCCACCTTGAACATTCTTGGGACCATTGTTTTTAGAGTTAGTGCATTCTTTATATGTAGTATTTCATCATTTAACATTCACAAAAGTTTTCTGGACTCCACCATCACCTTCACTTATAGCGACTACATGTTCTGCTACACAGGCAGCAGTGAGGCCTGGCGGTTAGGGTGTGGGCTTGAGAATTAGCCTGCCAGGGTGGGCATCACACCAGGCCTTGCTATGGGCTGAGTTTTACCCCATCCACCCCCTAATTTGTATGTTGAAGTCCTAAACCCTAGCACTTAAGAATATGACCATGGGGACTGGGAATATAGCCCAGCAGTATAGTGTCTTCCCAGCAGGTGCAGGGTCCTGGGTTTGATTCCCAGTACACACACACACACACACACACACACACACACACAGAATGCAACTGTATTTGGAGCTGTGTTCTTAAATTTAAATGAAATAACCCGTTGGGGTGGGCCTTAATCTAGTTTGACCAGTGTCTTTATTAAAAAGAAAAGGAGATTAAAGTTGGGCATAATGGTATATGCCTGTAATCCCAAAACTCAGGAGGCTGAGGCAGGAAGATCACCATGAGTTTGAGACTGGCCTGGACTACACAGACTCCGTCTCATCAGAAAAAGGTTAAGGCATAGACCTGCACACGGGGATGACCACAGGAGGACACAGGGGCAGATGGCCATTGGCAAAGCAGGGGAGAGGTTCAGAAGAGATCAACTCTCCAGCACCTTAATCTTCTGCTCCAAACAGTGAGGGAATATGTATGGGACTCGTTATGGCAGCTGGAGCTGAGCAGTGCACACCACCAAACAACGCTCTTAAGCTCCAGGCCCCTACTTGCCCCTCTGTGACATCAGGGTCCTTAAGGCATCATCCTAGGGTCACATGAGGGAATGCTGTGGTTGTGACTGGTACGTGGTTATGTCAGGCAGCTTCTGGGAGGTTCTGGCCCTTCACAGGGAAGCATTTATTTGCCCTAAGGGAAGCCAGGGCACTGTGGGTAGCTGGGTCCATTGCTTTGGAGAGTTTCTCAGGAGCCCTGTGCTCTGCAGTGGGACTCTCTGCTGTACCTGCCCCCCGCCAGTCCTCGGAGGCACTTAGCAGGCGGCATGGGCAGCTGCTCTCTAGACCCTGTGTCGAGCTATTGGGCTGCTCACCACCTAGAAGCTGAGGCTGCTGGGAACCACATTCTCTTCTTTTCTCAGCCTTCTAGCCCTGGTGGCCACGGCTGCCTCTGGTGATGCTCTAGTGCCCAGGTGGTGAGGTTAGAGGCCCCAACTTGGACTTCTTGGCCCTCAGGATATTTCACACCTGCCCTGGCAGGGAGTACCCCTTTGTTAAATAGTTTGTAGCCCCCTCCCATTGGACTGGCACTGATGGAGGTGGAGCCTGCAGCCTCTTGGAATCTTCTGGCAACCTAGTGGGGCCGGAGCAGCACTCTCAGCCTAACCAGCCCCCCTCATGCCTTGACTCCCTCCTCTGGCCCTGGGTGCCTCCAGCTCAGTCCTCCTCTCCTTTGAAGTCTGAGCTTCAGAGCCACTGCAGGCAAACAGGATGTTCCTCTCCCACACAGAGAGACTGCAGATGAGGTGCCTGATGCGGGTCGTACCGCATCCTGCTCTGAGTGTTGGGTCCCCTTGGCTGTGGACCTCAGGGTGGGGGCTGGGGTAGGAGGCACAGGCTGTGTGCCAGGGGCAGCCTTGTAAAACTAGTTTCATGTGTCACACCCTGAATGCCTGTTCTGCACTTTGAACTAAGCAGACATTTAAAAATTTGCTCCAGGAGCCCCTGTGCCTGGAAGGGCTGAGTGATGCAGGTGCCCAGGATGGTGATGCCTGCTTACGCATTGGTGGGTGGGTGGCTGGGAGAGGACAGCGGCATCCCTTATCACTAGCCTCAATCCTGGCCACAGCCGTTGTTTTTCTTTAAATATATAATTTCTCCAAGCCTCAGCACATTATAATCACATCTAGGATTAATCACAAGATTACTGCAAAATATATAACTGCTGAAGAGAGCCTGGGCAAGTCTGGAAGGGCACCAGGGAGAAGGCAGGCACAAATAAACCCAGACATCGTAAGGCTGTCCTGTCAGGGCTCTGCTTAGAGCACAATGGCATAGGGTTTGATTCTCTTGAAGTTGCAGCTATCTTGGGAAATGAAGGTGTAAAAGAGTTCTGGTTCTTTCCTGAAGCTATTCCTATCCCCCAAGCAGATGTTCTGAGGCCTTAGAATCCATCAGATGTTTAATTTACAAAATTATGTGTGTGTGTGTGTGTGTGTGTGTGTGCACGCACGTGCACGTGTGCAAAAGCGTGCACGCTGCAAAAGAATTAGTTTATTTTTTTATTTTTTATTTTTTATGTTTTATTGAGACAGGGTCTTGCTATGTAGTTCAGGTTGGCCTTGAGCTCACTTTTGTAGGCCAGGCTGGTCTCGAACTCACACCAATCCTCCTGCCTCAGCCTCCCGAATGCTGGGATTACAGGCGTGTGCCACCACGCCTGGCACAAAAGGATGAGTTTAAATGATGTCAGGATTTTACCACCCACTTGACAATCCTGCCTGGCAGTGAGCGGCATTCTGTCCACCTCTGGAACTTTCCTCGCGGCTGAGTCTGTGTTGGTGCTGCGAGGGAAGGCATCTGGGCTTTGGAGTAGCTCTTCAGCCTGCAGAATGTCCTGCAAGCCCGAGAATTGGAGAGAGGGGTAGAAGGTGAGGAATTTCTCAAGACGAGATTACTTTCCCCGATAGCAGGGAAATGCATTCCTTTTTGCTTCTTATTTTCCCTACTTGTGCTGTAGAGTGAAGAAAGGAAGAGGCTGGTGGCACAGGGTTGGGCGGGGTGCTGGGGTTGGGATCAGGGCTCACAAGGAGGCCCAGTGAAGTTGGAGGAGGCTCTGTGTGGGAGCGGCCCTGGGGGTGCCTGCTGTGCCTCAGGTGGCTTTCTCGAGGACTTAGGCCTGGCCGGGGCCTCCTCAACACCAATCCGACCTCGAACCCTTTCTCCTGAGAGGCCCTTCTGCTATCTGGTTGAGCAGAACCTTTCATTCTGCTACCAACTGATGTGTTCTCTAATCGGGACGCATGGAGGCAGCCTCTCCGTGCTGCGACCGTAGTGTTATTACCCCCACTCCCTCCCTTCAATAGCTGCTTTCGCTTCTTGCATGATAATCGGCTCTGGATCTTCAGTGCCAGACTTACAGGGATTCTTAACAATATTGGGATCATTTGATGACAAAAAGTGACCTTTTAACCCCCTGCCTGTAAAGGTAAATGGTTTGCATTTTGTTGTATCCAGCCCTTAGAGAGAACCGCATCCCTACATGATCTCATGATCTATCTGTCCAGGTGCCACAGGGATTTTAAAGGAGGTCTTTTTTATTTTATTTTATTTTATTTTATTTTATTTTATTGTTTCAGAACTTTTGTTTGTTTGTTTATTTATTTATTTTTATGGCCGGCTCAGCCTGCCCTGAGGGCAGGGCTGGTGCAGCATGTGGTTCCGGGGATTGAACTGCGGTCCCTGCAGCCGCCCAATCTTTCCTAAGCAGGCGCTTTAGACCACTGAGCCATCCTGCCAAGCCCCTTAAAGGAGGTCTTGATACAAGGGTATGAGTCCATGCTGCTGTGCATCTACTCTGCCGTGGAAAATAAAGATGGGTCTTTCACATGGCGGTCTAAGCTGTATATGCCATTGAGATCATCATGTCAATCATTGTGGAAGCATTCAGGAACTCTGCTTTGTCTAGGGCATGCTTTACTTTAGCTGTGTGTGTGTGTGTGTGTGTGTGATTTGTATCCTTTGGCACATAGTGGGAATTTAATAAATACTTGATAGGCTGATTCATGATCTGAACTAGCGGAAGCCTTCAGATTCTTTTTCTTTCCTCCCTAGATCTTCAATCTCATGAAGTATGACAGCTATAGCCGCTTCTTAAAGTCTGACTTGTTTTTAAAACACAAGCGAACCGAGGAGGAGGAGGAGGAGGAGGATCAGCCTGGTGCTCAAACGTCAGCTAAACGAGCTTCCAGAATTTATAACACATGACTGACTGCCTCAAGGCCAGGACTGCCGCCTTTGCAGAGCAGAGGGACTTATTCTCAGGACTGTGCAGGATTGTCATTGCTTTGTAATGTGCGAAGATGGAAATGTACAAAACCCCCCTAGTGGGAGCTGTGTGTTTTATTAACCGCTTGGCCAGTAAGTTTTGCATGATGACTAATCTTACATAAAAAAAAAAAATTAGCTTTGAAAAATTTCAGTTCACAGAACAGATTCCTTCAACACTGGACACTGGGTGCATTTGACAGCTTGATTAAACTTTATGTGAGGCCACGAGGTAACACATACAGCCACATATCCCTTCTGCAACTTGGCTCTGGCTGTCTGGCCAAGGAGGTGTGTGTCCCCAAATTCCTTTGGCAAATTAACTCAAGCATGAGTTGATCTGAGAAACTCAAGCTGTCGGAGGCTGTTGTCTGATGGCCGCCTTTTGGTTTAATTACTTATCAAGAGCAAGTTCAGTGTTGGAAAAAGAAAATGAGTCAGCGACAACTCCTAAAGATTTGGGATGCTGACATGTGAGCATTATTATTTCTTGTCTGTATGTGCACTGGTCCTAGTTTTTCCCACAATCTGTGACATTTCATGCAGTACCGATAAACAGCTGATCTTGACAGAAACAAGACCTCAGCTCAGGAGAGAAGACAGTGGGGCACTGTTTGGGGTGTCTGCAGCTCCAGGTGGTATCACACAGGATTGCAGCACATGGTGTGTGCTGACAACGGAGTGCGTGGGGGCGTTTCCCGTCTGAGGGTGACCTTTTCTCCTCGCTTGTGAAGAGGCTGCTGGTGGCGCGTGCTCACTCAGTGGTCCTCACCAGGGCAGGTAACTCCTCTTCTAACTAGAGCCCACCAGGGCCCACATCAGGCTCAACTCACTTCAACTGCTGTCCCCGCTCTCCATAGATCTGGATGCTGCCGTCAGACCTGAGCACATTTCCTAAGCCTTAGAGAGTGATTTGTACACAGAGCAACCAGCGTCTGTCACATAGAAGGCTCCAGAATTGAACCTCCCCATTCATCAAACTCCCCAATGTTGAAGTGATTCTTTAACTTATCATTCAAACCAGGACACTTTCAAGAGCACAGAGGAAGGTTGGGTATGGTGGCTCATGCCTGTAATCACAGCACTCAGAAGGCTGAGGCAAGAGGATTGCTGTGAGGCTATCCTGACTTATGTGAGACCCTGTATCAAAAAGCAGAGAGGGAGGGAGGGAGGGATACACACACACACACACACACACACACACACAGAGTTCTAATAAAGATATTAGAATGATGTTAATTATAAATCATTAACTGGTTCTGTTTTGGCTAAGTCAGGCTGCACAGTCCTGTGAAACCTCTTAGGAGTTCTCTGTATTCCCTAGCCTCTTTGCCCATTTGCTGTGGTTCAGTGCTTCATCTTGGGCCTGGAGAAGGGATGGCCTTGGGTGGGCCATTGGCTGCTGCAGACCTGGTAGCCAACAGAGCAGCCATCAGAATAGCAAGCACGGCGTTCTCTGCTCTCCTTGCGCACTTCCCAGCCAGGCCTTCTGCAGGTCTTCTCCATCCGAATCCCTGGACCAGTGATGTTGAGAATGGTGCACCAGGATGCCATCCACAGAGAAATACAGTTCTTGCCCAGCAGAGCAGACTGACACATTTTAAAGAGTAAAAGTGAAAAGCAACATGGCCTTTCACTTGATTGGGTGGAAGTGAGCAGGGGTGGCTGCAGGGAATGCGAGCAAGGGCCAGCTCCCTTTGGAGAGCCTGACCTGGGCAGAGACTGGGGAGCTGAAGGCTTCTGCTGACCTTTCCCCTCTCACTACTGGGTTCAGAGACCTTTTTAGATGACAATCTCTTTATAAGGCCCCAGATGAAAGAACTAAAAATAGAAGTGTCTACCAGAAGATGACAGCCCTGCCCTGTGGGCTCTTTCTGGCCACCTGCTTCTGCCTCGCCTGCAATGCCAGGCGTATATACAATTCAGTGCCTGGAGGAGCTGCAAAAGAGAGACTGAAGTGCAGGGGATCATGCAGCCCACTAAATGCTCCTGTCCAATCCTTCACTTACGTCTATGTGTCTGTCTGCCCATCTGTTCACTTCTGTACCCATCCACCCACTAATTAGCATTTAAATTCTGTCTACATTGTGCTAGAAGTTGTGTGAGGTCGCAGGATTAGTGTGTGTGTGTGTGTGTGTGTGTGTGTGTGTGTGTGTGTGTGTATAAAATAGCCATGATGATTCATGCCCCAGTGGAATTTATAGGTGCCTTAAAATTGTAAGTTTTATTCTTACTCAAGTCTAACAAGGCCAACAGGTTGGGGATAATCCCACTGCACAGAGTTTGCTCTTCAGTTCCTGAGAAACAGGGGCACACTGCACTGTGTGAGGCAGTGTGGGGACACACAGGAGGCTGAACAAGAGGGAAAGGTGGGAGCAGCCTGTGTTGTGATTTCCTTGGGAAAGGCAAATGACGTCAACAGGCTGAGGAGCAGTCAGTTTGCAGGATTTTGCTGGGCTCTGGAATATAAAGCCTGTCCTCCGTGGTGCCTGGCCTGGGCCAACGGTGCTGATGGGAGGCAGGCATGTAGTGGTGCAGAGGGTGAGAGTGTGGTCAAAGAAGTATGCAAAGCTTAGATGCTCTGCTATGCATGGGACGGGCATGCTGCAGGTGTTTGCCATCTAGGAACGAGCCCAGGGTCAGCAAGGCTGCGGGTTTCCAGGCAACAGAATAAGGCAAGCTCGTACAGTGCTGGGCAGGCACGCTCCACCCAAGAGCTACACCCACAGCCCTAGGGTCAGAGTTTTAAATCTTGCAAGGCAAATACCTTAAGCAGAGTGCCATCTTTTTCTGGCCTGTCTCTGCCAATCACAACTACTGCCCCCATCAGCCCGAAGTAGCCAGAATGGTCACCGCCCCTTGCCCCATATGGCAGGCTAGGAGACTGCTTCGGAGGGGGGATTATAGACAGCTGAGTTCGGCGGAAATATGGTAGGTAATCAGGTAGAGCTGGGCCCTCCAGAGAGTCCAGATGAAAGGTGAAAACACAACTGTGGCCTGAGATGCATCAGTTGGAAGCCAGACCTCAATAAAACAGAAGGACCAGGCCTGCCTACTCCCCAAAGGATAAGAACACCCAGGGTAATACAGTGTAGCTGGGTATTGGTCACCTCAGTGGGCGACCAAGCCCCCTGGACCCATAACCTCTCTAAGTTCTTTGTCCTTCCCATGACCACTTGCTGTGAGACCTGCTTCCCCATTGCGTCAGTGTTACCTAAGCGGCTACACTTACAATCTTAGTGGTTGAACACAAGCTGTAACTCACCTTGTACCCACATGATTGAGCTCCAAAAAACTCTCTGAAAAGTGGAGTCCTTGGGTAACCTACGTGGTTTCCCCTGCTCCCTCCCTCAATAAATATTTCCTACTCTTAACCTCCATGGCTTCTAGAATCCATTCTTCAATTTTAGAGAACACAAACTTGGCATATCAGACGTCCAACAAGTTGGGAGTTATAGTATTTCCTTTACATCGTGTTTGGAGGCCCTGACATCGTCCCCGGTTGGCCGCGGGGGGCCACCCTCTTCCCTGTCACATCAGAGCAGGCCACGCCCCTGCTATTGTAACCAGATAGCTGATAGTTTGCGCCCTGATCTCCACTTCCCATCTGCAGAGAGCACATCTGGGTGATGTGTTCCTCCACTGCAGTCACTCACTGTCTGTCCCAGTCTGCGCGGGTGGTAGTCTGCTTCCTCCCGTGCTCCTACGCTCTCCTGCCTTCTCTGGGGCGAGTCGTCCTCTGAAGTGTGAAGGTGACCACACTGGCAGAGCACCTTTCTAGGTGCCTCTTTCCCCTCCTCTCACATGTGAGGAAATTTTAGGTGAGAACATTTGAGGCAAGAATCCCCAAATGGTGCATTTAAGCACATCTTGTGTGTGCAGGGGAAGGCTGCAGCTGGCTCTGTCTCCACGATCAGTTCCCTTTTTGGTCCTCCTGCTTCCTGGGTGGACCCTGGGAAGCCCAGGGTGAGATGGATGTTGGGCTTCGGGCAAGCGTGCTCATCTGCTCACACGAGGGACAGTGCATGAACACCTATGATGTCACAAGCCAGTGTGAATGCAAGCGTGCTAGTGAAGAAAAGGATGGGGCATTAGCCTTCCCTTTAGAGAGCCAATGTGTCCGAGGATGACGCAAGTTCTTCCCTAAAATCTGCTATAGGAAAGAAAATAACTCGGCCCCAGGAGATGGGCTCATGACACATGACCTCTTATGGTTGCAAAATGTATTACTCTGCCTTCCTCCTAAATCTCATGGCGTAAGCTCCAGGTTGACATGCTGTGAAGCCATTTCTTTCAAAAAATACGAGAGTGCTCTGTGACAGAAGTGTTTTTAATGTCAGTCTCAGGTGACCTCAGATGCAGAAGAGATGGCCAGTCTGCTGAGTTCCTCTCTGGCTCTGCTAACAAGGACGCCTATCTTGTCGAGTGCTACAGAGTCCAGGGCTGATTAACTAGTACCCAGCTCCCAGGCTCTGGCTCTGAAGCTGGGAGGACACTTTGTTTACAAGGCTTGAAAACTAGGCAAGTACGGTCATGCCTCATGTCCTGTCATTATTTACTTTCATTTTGGCTGTGGATATTCTAGAACTTGCATCAGTTTAAGTTCTAAATGGTCTCATACCATTAGATTGTGGGGATTTTTAAATTGCTTTGCTTTACAAGATTAGTTGGGTATAACTCAGTGAGTGCTATAGAAGGCCAGTGGCTGGAACAAGGAGGGCAGTAGCCTTCTTGTTGAAATGGTCCCAAGCCTTGGGCAGAGCCCAGAGCTCTCCTGGGACTGTCACAGGGACCATGAGCATTTCAAGTCCAAAAGTCACCTAAGCAGAAAGCTAAGAGTCCACTTCCTGGACTCTCCCAGGGAAGGTCTTTCACGGGATGTCTGACGGGTGCTTGGCCAGGTCTGCTCCTGGTGGTGCATTCACCTAAAGTGTCACAGCCACGGCATGCCAGAGAAAAGACTTAAGAAGGATGCATATACTTTTAGTGTTATTTTTATAATATTCACCCAAAGGGTCAAATGCAGAAGAATTCAGGAGGTCTTTCCATACGCTAGAGATGCAGAGAATCCAGCTAAGGTCTTGATCCCATGGCAACAACGCCCTATAGGAACCCGGCTGAAGACTTAGAGCCCATGACCATATCCTCCACCAGTCCAGATGGAGGCCTGGCACCCACAACAACGTCTTATGCAAGTCTGTATCAAGGCTCTACACTGGGGAGGCCCAAAGTGGGAAGGTCTGTACCAGTGGGATAAAGGATCTGTGCCCCCAGGCTGAGGGATCTGAGCTGGAGCCAGGAAGCAACACACTGCAGGAAAGGGCCAGAGCTCTCGTGAAAAGAACACCCGCCATTCTCAGCAGCAGCGAGGACCCCAGTTCCTCGAGTGATAACAGGTGAGTTTACACCAGTGTGATAAG
Source organism: Myocastor coypus (assembly GCA_004027025.1). Taxonomy (NCBI): domain Eukaryota; kingdom Metazoa; phylum Chordata; class Mammalia; order Rodentia; family Myocastoridae; genus Myocastor; species Myocastor coypus. The sequence goes on along the minus strand of PVJA010006610.1, from coordinate 37,442 downwards.
CTTCGGCAGGAGAATACACAGCACACACCATCTTCCCCTCCAGCTCTGCTTTTATCCTCAGGTGGGCCTTCCACACCCAGCACCATGCTGATTTAGTCCAGTGGGGTGTTATAAGTTGAACATTAGATAATTCAATCACCACGTACAGAAAGGTGGTCCCTTTCTGATTCCCACATCCACTGTATTCCTGCATTTTGACACATGAGCTTTTAGTCATTTAGATTTTTCTCTGTGACGTAAGTGGACTGTACCCATGCCTGCCATCTCCTCAGCCACAGCCCTGACCAGGTGCTTGGTCCCTTACTTTTTAGCTATAGCAGCTTCCCAGTCACTCTGACCTCCTCATTCCTACCCTCGTTTTGTCCTGAGCTGGGAATGGTGACACACATTTGCCATCGCCCTTGGGAGGCTAAGGCAAGAGGAGCACCTTGAGTGCCTGGGTGACATAGTGAGACCCTGTCTTAAACACACACACACACACACACACACACACACACACACACACACACACCTGGCCAGCTGCTTACTGCATTTATGCTCCTTCTGTGTCTTTTTTTTTCTTCTCAGAGAATGAAAATTTAGATTGTAACCGTGGCTTCATGGCTGCAAGGCCAGGGAGATGTGAGTCCAGCCTGATGACCCTGTATCCCCGCCTAGGCTCCCTCTTCTTAGCCTGTTGGTCTTTTCCTGCTCCAAGTGGCTGCTGTGGACCTTGCCAGCTGCTCCTTCTTGTCCCACGCAGTATGTTTCCAGGATAGAAAATGCACAAGCCCCCTCAAAGTAACCCCTCTGCCTCTGACCCCTGCTGGACCCTTCAAAGCCCTGGCACATGCACGCACATGGCTAATGGCCTGTTGTCAGTTTGCAACCTGTCTCCCCTAAAGTAAGAAATGGATCTATTTTCTGTAGCCACACAGCAGGCAGTCCAGAAATATTCCTTGAGTGTGTGTGTGGAGCAGAAAGGGCCAGGATCTAACAATTAGATGATCTCAGTCACGGTCTGACATCTCAGTGGTGCCCTTTGGGAAAAGCCAACCCGTGTTGTTGTCACAAGACAGCTTAGAGGATCAGAGGGTCCCAACCACTTCCCGAGCACGGCCCACATGCTAGGGCTTACATGCCATAGATGCCATCACACTGAGGCAGCAGGTGCGACTCCCACCAGCCCAGTAGGGAACCAGTCTTCAGAGTCACTGAATCTGTCACAAGTCACAGAGGCTGAGTCACTGTGCCAGGACAGACACCCTAGCACACCCCTTTCCTCTACACAGGCTGGGCCAGATTGGACAAGTCTTTCACCGTGTTATCCAGCAAATCTGACTCTCTTACGGAGGTCTCCCCCACTCTTTCTTGATTCCATGCTCTCTTTCTCTGCAGGATCTGCTCTGGGGGCTTGATTTTAGCCGGGGAGATGTGGAGCTGTTACTCTTTTTTTAAAAAAATCTGATTGTGTGTTTGCAACTAGCTCTTTTTCTTTAGTGATATATCATCAGCATCTTTCCATGCCAATAATTATACACCATGCCCCAAAAAAGTCCTATTTGGGGATTATCTAGAAGATAAATGTTTCCCTTGTGCTAATTCCAGCACAGTTTATATACTGTTTTGCAACACAGGCAAACTGTTTTCTTCTTATTTAAGCATTTAAACTCTGTTTTTTAAACTGTTATGGCATACTGATTGCCTCAGGGTAACAGATGTCTGCTTGATAGAGCTGTTTCCCAGGAAAAGAATGTGCTGCTTCTTGGTCTCCAGAGGAAGGGTGACTTTGCAACTATGTGGCTTTCGGTCCACTTGTCACCTCACTCAACCTCTGAAGAACAGGGGAACAAACTATAGTGTGGCAGGCTGCCTTGATAGGCATCTGTATTTACAGATCCTGGCTGATTAAGGAGGTGAGAGTCTGCCTGGTCTCCTGGAAGTTGACCCTGCCCCTCTCCTCTTGGAGAAAGTTTTTCTCTGCATTTTCCTTGGTGGACGAGGTGACTTGTTAGGATCTGAGACACTAAAACATGAGTGAATCTTTATTACATTTGCGGATCCCCAAAATCATAGCCAGGGAAGAGCCTCTGATGGCCTCTTCCTCCTCCTCTTCCTCCTCCTCCTCATCTCTACTATTGGTTAGCATGAAAACTTGATTACAATCATGCCATGCCTTCCTGCTGCCTAAATTCCAATCCAACCCCATCTCTTTCTAGGTGTAGGATCTTGGGTAAATCATACACCTTCCCAAGCCCAAGTTTCCTTACCTCTTAGGTGAGGAGAATATTATTGCCTTTGCAATAGTCCATTTGGACGCCTATAACAAAATATGTCAGACTGGGTAAGTTATAAACAATAGAAATCTATTGCTCACAGTGCTAGGGTTGGAGAAGTCCAGGATCAAGTTGCCAGCAGCTTTGATGCCAGCTTCCCCATAGGTGATGGCTTCTCACTGTGTCCTCTATGCTGAAAGAGGCGAGAGGGTCCCTTAAGAGCCTCTTTGGCCTCTGTTCCTAAGTCAGAGTCACTGAGACTTAAATACTTCCCCCAAAGCCCCACCTTTTAATACTACCGTGTTGGGGATTAGGTCTGAACATAGGCATTTTGTAGGGACACAAATATTGGGACTGTAGCACAATAAAGGGCTCAGTGAGATATGCACATAATGCACAGCAAAGTGGCTGGTACCTGGTGGGGAATAAATATTAGGAAACATTATGGAGTCATCAAGTTGTGTGATCTGCCTAGAGTCACCGGGGAGGGCGGCAGGTTTCTGGTCTGATGGACTGCTGAGTCCTCGACTGGGGGCTCTTTGGCATTTCGCCCGACCCCTGCCTCCAACACTGCTCCTCCACATCTTGAGCAGCTGCAGGAAGAGCCCAGGCCAGTCAGCCAGATCTGTGTGTCATGCTGATGATTACAGTCTTCTGATTGAGTGGGTCCCCAGAGCAGAAGTGGGCACAGTTCAGAAGGGGGTGGGGTGAGGGGCAGCCAGGGCAGTGAGAGCCAGATCCAGGTGGCCATGTTCTGCCAGCCAGGTTGGGGCTCCACTCTATTCTTAGCCATGCTCTTTGGCAGGCCAAATGGCTAAATAGAACGTGAGGAAGTCTGGGAGAAAATCACTCAGACAAGAGCCCGAGCATCATTCTAGAAGTAGTGAGAAAGCTGGGGGCTACGTTATCTCCTCTCCAGAGGTTTGCATCTGGAGGAAGGGAAAGAGGACCGTGGACCACTGTGATTTTTGTGATTTGCCATTAATTGGCAAGAAGGATGGTTTCCTACAGAAGAGCTGGCCTGCAGACAACCTTCTTGCAGTTTCCAGATCTGCCTCAGGAGGGCGCAGACGAGCTGTGGAGGGAGGGAGCCATGGGGTTGGGCAAGCCGAAGATCCTGGCAGATAGACGGATCTCTGTCCCCTAGAAGATGCGCTGGGGAGCCTCCTCCTGGGTCCAGCTGTGAGGTATCCTGCTCTGCTGCCAGGTGCAGAGGCTGTGAGTAGAGGATGGAAGGGAATCGCGGCTCAGGGAGAGGAGGATCTGAGGCACTGCCTGGATTTGCCCTGAGGTTTTCTGGCCCCTCCTTTCAATGGCTTCTGACCCTCATTACCCTACTCTGGCCTCTGAAGGTCCTAAAGAGCCCAACTCTCTCAGAGGGCCACAGTGGGCAACTAATGTTCATTTTATTAATTTTAAAACATCAGTGTCATTTTAACATAATGCTTGGAAGCAATATTTTGGATTTATTTTTGATTTCTTTTATGGTACCAGGGATTGAACTAAGGACCTTGTGCTTGCCAGGCAGGCGCTTATGCCACTGCACTATAATCCTGGCTCCCTGGAAGCAACATTTTAATGTGAATTTGTTAAAGAACTGCCAGACTTTGTATAACAAACTGCCCTGTGCTGAGTTATCCTAACAAGGAGATCAAGAAGGCCAGTATGTATCCAGAAGCTTAAAGGTTTAAAATGGTGCAGACTGGGCCTGGCAGGATGGCTCAGTGGTCTAAAGCACCTGCTTAGGAAAGCTTGGGCGGCTTCAGGGACAGCGGTTCGATCCCCAGCACCACATGCTGCGCCAGCCCTGCCCTCAGGGCAGGCTGAGCCGGCCATAGAAATGGATGAATAAACAAACAAAAGTTCTAAGACAAGAAATAAAATAAAATAAATTAAAAATTATTTAAAAAATATAAAATAAAATGGTGCAGATATTAAACTCTTTTGACTAATGTTTCATTTTAAAAGTAGCTGTTCAGAACTTCATCTTTTACCTTGAATGTTCATAATGAAATATAGCTATTCCTTCCTGGTGCTTCCAGTATAAATGCTAAAAAACTTCCTTTTTTTTTTTTTTCCCTCCCTACCATGTTGGGATGCTTTTGTTTTATTTTTCATTTTATGTATTTGGTGCACAGTCTCACTATGCAGATTGGACTCGTAGTGATCCTCCTGTTTACAGCCTCCAGGGTGCACAGGTACTGGCCACCAGGCCTGGACTCAGTGGCCTGCTCAGCATGCCCCGGGGGCGGAGCCAGCATGGCATGTGTGAACTTGCCAAAGCAGGCACTTAGTATGCTGAGCTATCTCACTGGCTCTTGGGATGTTTTGTTTTAAATGAGAAAACATTTTCAAAAAATGAAGTTGTGACTACTGTTTAACAAAATGTAGAGATCAGAGCTGGGCAGCTAAATGAATGTCCATGTGTGTCCACACTCTGGTAACTACCACCGGATCCTCCTAAGGCAGTGGTTCTCAACCTGTGGGTTGCAACCCCGGCGGGGGTCGAACAACCAAAACAGAGGGGTCGCCTAAAGCCATTGGAAAATACATATTTAAACCCATGCTATGCCATGGTGAAATGTTATTTATTGGTATTAGTAATAAATATTTCTCAACATATAATCAAGTATTGTTTTTGTGGTTAATCACTATGTTTAAATTATGTTTGATTTGTAGCAATGAGAATATATATGCACATCAGGTATTTACATTCTGAATCATAATGGTAGCAAAATTACAGTTCTGAAGTAGCCACCGAAATTATTTTTTGGTTTGGGGGTCACCACAACATGAGGAACTATATTGCACAGTTACGGCATTAGAAAGGTTGAGAACCACTGACCTGAGGAAAACCTTCCGCTCCTGGGAAGACATTTGATATGAGGCCTGGGGTTAGGGGTCTGTGGCAAGGCTGGCATAGGGTGTTGAGGGCTGAGGACGCCCTCCATCCTGTTCGTCTCTGGGATCTCAGCTCTCAGCAGATAAAGGGCTTCTACCCCCTGTCCAGAGCGGGAATAAAGCAGTTTCTCCTTTATGCATGGAACAATTTGAGGTCTCTGTGCTTTACCTTTTTTTTTTTTCTTCCCTCCATGAGCGAGATTGGATAGTTCATGAAACTTTCTGCAGTGCGCTGCCATTCTGCGTGTGTACAAAACTATGGCAAAGCAGGGAGAAGCGTCAGTGACTTTGTCCTTAGCCTTACATTCTCACCTCTCCAGTGCTTGGAGACGAGCCATGAGCACATCACTGTTTATAGGGAAACTTTAAAACTTTTAAGAAAGTAAAAATAAGATTATAGTGAAACCAGCTGTTACATTTAATGATTGCTAACGCTTTCCCCCATAGGCTCATATTTTTTCCAAGCTATTAAAAAATTAGATATGATGCTTCACCTAAAATAAGGACATTCATTTCACTTAATACGAGCAATAAATTCCCAATATTGTCCTATACCTATTCCATATACAAACTTCCTCATCTATAGGACACTCTAAAATATATATATATATATATATATATATATATATATATATATATGTTTTTAAATAAAAAAGTCTTTTTTTTACAAACCGAGGTCCAATCAAGTGTCTGGCATTGTGGCGTTCTCCATTTAGACCAGTGCTCTAGATGTGTGTTCCACCTAAGGAGGTTGATTTTTTGAAGAGAGTAGGCCACGTCAAACAAGATACCCTGTGTTCTATATTTGTTTTATTGTTTCTTCCTGGTGTCCTTTAACTTGTAATTTTCTCACTTCTGAGAAGGAAATAATATTACTTCTACCAACGTTTCCCACTAGGCCAAAGGTAATTTTCTTAGTTTACAGCACCCTTAGTGCCTCAGTCATATTTTCCCCCTGGTGTCCTTAGTTTAAACAAACACACAAAATGAAGTGTCACTTATTTAAAAGTTAGGCCCAAAAACTTAATAAGTACTTGTGTCCCAACCTAACAAGTATTAGTAGCCCTTTGAAAAGAATAACATACAAAAACTGAAAGAAAAAAGTACACTCTGTTTCCATCTAAAGTGGCCAGAACATAGAAGTAGCCAGGATGCCTTACTACTGGGATATGTGTATCTATGGACATCAGATTGTGTCTCAAATGTTACAATCAGAGCTCCACTGCCTGCCAAGTTTCCCAGCTCAGGTTGGTTTTTGTGTCATACTTTCTGTTTGTTACAGCAGCCCCTGAGAACCCCATTTTGCAGAGAGAGAGAGAGAGAGAGAGAGAGAGAGAGACAGAGACAGAGACAGAGACAGAGACAGAGACAGAGAGAGACCGAGACAGAGACAGAAGACTCCTTTAGAAGTGCAGCGAGGCCAGGCTGGTCCCCATGATTTCGGTTATCACCATGAGTCCCTTGGAGTTTTCAACCTTCCACAGCATTTTTGGGAACTTGCTGCAGTGTGGATACAAAGCCTTGTGGCTCCAGTAGCAAGGATGAAGGGTGGTTTGAAGGCCAAGTGACCAAGCATAGGTTTGTTTCAACTAAGCAAGCAGAGGTCACCCCTGCCTTCCCTATGCAGTGGATCTGAGCTTTACAATGCTCTAGAACACCCGGGAAATGTGTTGTGGCAAACCCAACCTTAGAGAACTCAGTAGAACAAACAGGTTTCCAGCATCTGTACATAAAGGAGTACTCTGGTGGTTCTAAGAGTCCTAAGATCACAGTGGGGCAGGGGGCAGCAAGATCGTCACGCTCACATCTGATGACTTGCTAGTAGGACCTAGAGAACTTGGAAGAATTCAGAATGAAGGTTTGTTATTCAAACCAGCAAAGGAGAAAGGTGCAACGGCAGAGTCTGGGAAAGACCAGGCACCAGCTTCCCACTGGCTCCTTCTGGCAGGGTCAAGGGACAATGCCCACTTCTCGTCAAGCTGTGGCACCACTCAAGGAGATCGCTGCCCAGGAGAGCTCACCCAAGTCTTGGTGCCCAGGGTTTCTTACTGAGGGTCAGCGATGCATGCATGCAACATGGACATGACTAGCCTTAGGTGCTCAGTCTCCAGCCTACGGACCCCAAGGCTGCAACCATAGCTATCTGGTCAGAAAATACTGTCTGGCATGGCCCAAGGCCTTGGGCACGCAAAGACCTTCTTGTCGGGTAGAATGTTCTGCAGACCTTGAGTCCACCTCCCAGTAGCCCACAGGGCATGACCCTTCTTAGGGTGTGCAGGGTGGGAACACTCCGGGCTGCCTTTGATTAGGACCTCAGCATGCACTGTGCCTGTGGTCCAGTCCTCCAGCCCCTGGAGCCCGGCCAAGCACAGTCTTTCCATCTCCTTTCAGCTGATGCCCAAAGGCCTTGTTTAGGACTGAAGGTTTTTTTTTTTTTTTTAAACCTGCTGGCAATCGAACTCAAGACATTGTGCTTTCCAGGCAGGCGCTGAGCTATTTCCCTAACCCCTGAAGGCCTTGTTCACAGCTTCATTAGAGGTAGGTGGGTAAAGAGGCCAGAGGTATATCCTTCACTGTGCCTTGTCCCACAGGAAAAGAATACAACTCAGCAAGTGTTTTGTGTTACTGTGTTTTGTTTTCTGCTTTAGCTAATGGAAAACTGAGGCCAAACAGTCTGCTGCTGCCAGAGTTGACCTAGGTGGCTTCAGTCAGCTGTGCCTGCTGATTGCTTCAGTCCTCTCTGTCTTCTTCTGCCCTTAGACATCTGTGATGATTTTATAGGGAAACCCCAGGTGACCTCAGGGGCTTTCACCATCAGTTTAACAACTGTAAAGGTGGACAAGATCACGAAGAGCAGCAAGGGCCCTCCAGGGCTTCTGGCCCAGATGGAGACACAGTCTGAGAGACTGGGGCTGCCAGTGCCAGCTGATGGACACCAGTTCAGGACTCAGTGATGTTTCATGGCCAAGAGACCCAGCCCTTCCTTGGGCCATGGTCCCTTCTGTCAAGCATACTCCACCCCAATCTTGTGGGAGAAGGGTCTCTGGACTCCCAAGGAAATACAAACGAGCTTTAAACGAATGTCACTCTCCATGTCTCCATCTGTGTTAGGAGAAGTCTTCTTAGGTCACCTTGGACTGGAAGTTCACTTTCAGAGAAGGACCTGGAAACACACAGGAAAGGAATGGCTCGCTAAGAAAAGCCTGGTCTTAATCCCACCTAGAGTCACCTCAGTGACCCTTGAATGTCCCTCTCTAAGTATCCCCTTTTCTTGAATAATATGTGCTGGCTGGGGATGTCTCTCATGTGACAATAACTGAGTCCTGGGCTGGCTTGTGCCAGTGCTGAACAAGCCAGCCCTGCCTCAGAGCCCTCAACAGCTAAGTGCAGTGTGACATCAACAACGTATGGCAGGGGCCGGCCAGATAGGTCAGTGGCTTAAAGTGCCTGCTCTGGCAATGGCAGGGACTGGTGTTTGATCGCTGGCATGTCATGCCTGCCCCATCGCTGGGGTACCCTGAGCCAGCAGTTGAGACTGTGTGTGGTGGCAGCCACCTGTAATCCCAGCACTTGGGAGGTTGAGAGCAGGAGGCTCACTGTGAGCCCGATCTGTGTAGTGAGACCTTGTAGACCCTGTACTAAAATGCATTTTAAAAAAATGTATGTCAGATTTGACCTACTACTGTCACTTCAGTTTTCCAGGGGTAATGACAGATGTCACTTTGTGTTCCCCCAATCCTATTCCATGCCAAATAAGGTCATCTTAGTGAGTAAGAAGAGTGTGAGACTCCCTTTTAATGAAAGCCCCAATATATCCATGGTTAATTATTAAAATTTTACACTAAATTCTGGGGCCTTTCTGTTACTTTTTCCTTTGTTCTTTAATGAGGACAAGAAGTATCCCATGTGCATATGTTCTGTCCAGCCCATACCACACGTCTTGCTGCTGAACCTAAAAGCCTGGGTGGCCTGTGGAGCAGCCTTGTCTAACAGACCCAGAAATAGTCACTGATGGAGAGTCATTCGATCCCACTGGCACGTGGTTGACAGAGCTGTGTCCTGAGCTTGGCTCTTGGCCTCTGCCCAGCAGTGACTGAGGCCGGAGGCCCATGACAGAAGCATCTTTCTAGCCCCCTTCTCAGAAATAGCTTTGATATTTGATCTGTGAAGAAGCCACTGGAGTTCTGGCTGACCAAGTTTAAATCATTTTTGTTAAAACCTTCCCTCTGCTCAGTAAGAGATTTAGGGCAACTTCTAGGTACCAGGCATAGTGGGGATAGTTGTGCACCCTGTCTTTAGTCACCCAGTCAGGGTCTGGGGTGGAAAGGGTGGGGAATAGGGGCAGAGGAGGGGAGTGACCTTAGGGGCTGGACTGCTGGGACAAGAATCTATTGTGTGTTCAGCCTCAGGACAGGTGACTCTGTGAGCAGCTGCCAGGGTCACAGGGGAGTCAGACCTCTTCTATAGATCTTTATTTTCATCCCACAGGAAAGAAGGCAAGGAGCACAGAGGGAGACTTGGGAAAGAAAAACTTCCAAAATAAGCATCATTTGTTTCAGCACTGGCCCAGGCTTTTCAGTTAGGACCCATGAAGAGCTCTGAGGACACCATCATGTGAAACGGTTGCAGCGGGATAATAAATACTCACCTGGGGACCTTCCTTGGGTACCAGTGGCCTTTGAAGATTCCCTCTGTCCCCGTTGCCAGCTCCCCTAGCCTCCACTACAGAAGAAGGAGTCTTTGTGGCCCAGAGAGGCCAAGTTCGGCTCCTCAGAACAGGAAGTGGAAGAAGAAGGCGAGAGAAACTCGAGGAGGCAGCAGGGACCTGGGCAAGGGACCCACGCAGAGCTGAGGAGTTCTACTCGCTTGGTATTTGGTGTCCTTCGGGGTTTGGGGGAAACAAAAAAACAAAAAAACAACAACATACTGAATGGGGGATTTTCAACTTCTGGCTGTTGAGACTGGGCTGCTGCTTAGCCTTGTACAACCCAAGTTCTGGGTCGCACAAGGGCCGCTCAACCTGGGGGCTGTGCGCTAGGCGGCCTTCCTACCTCCTCTTGTCCCAGGGCTTAAAGAGTCACCAGCTTGGTTTAGCTTCACTGTCCTCAGCGCAACTCTTAGATGACTTTGAAACTGAGGCGGAATCGTCAGTCTGGTTTTTTCCAGGCCTTTCTTTGCTTGCTGTCGGCCCTTTTCAAAGGCCCATCGAATTGTTTGTGAAAACGAGTGATGGTCCAAGTGGCAATGTATTATGTGGGTGGTGGCATCCCGCTGTCTATTCTGCAGTTACAAAGAAATGATGCTGCTAATTACATCTGTCCTTCTGGCTGTTCCCATCTGCTTGCCTCAGCACCATGGATGTTTACGGTGTTCTAGCTCAGCCTGGAGGAGGAAGGCGAGGGGCCAAGGGCTTTATTCTCTTCGTGTTGCTCACAGCGAGCGAAGGGAAGGGCACTGCTGTGGAAGTTTTTATTTTCACTTTACTTTTTGGTTGTTGCTGGGGGTGGGTAGGGAGAGAGGACTGGAGTGTTTCTTGGAAGCAAACAGAGTGGCAGAAGACAGCCTAAATTGCAAGTGAGAAGTGAAACCTATGGTTTAGCTCACAGTAAGTTCAAAGGCTAGGCTAGGAAAAATTGCAGGTGTTGGTTCCGAGGTATTTGGTTTAGATGAAAAAGAAAAGCAAAAACAAAACAACAACAACAAAAAAACCCAACTAAGCTGGAAGCTCATCTGAGGAAGAGTCTGGCTTGGAGATCATCGCTTCAACAAGGACTTCCTCTGTAGCCCAGGGAGGCGAGGGTGATGGGAAGACGGGCACGGAGAAGAGGGATGGGAAGCATTTTTTTTTTTTTTTTAAGTAACTTCCTCAGGAACTCAGAGACCCTGGCTTTCTGTATGGACTCAGGGTGATGTGGATGGGGGTGGAAGCTCAGGTACCCTTTGGAAGATTTTAATAACTACAACAGATGGAAAGAATTTTCTGATGTTCCAAACTTTGCTCAAGTTCGCAGTATAGCAACCCAAGGGTTTCTTAAAAGTTTCACCCAGTTCATGATACCATTTTATTTTTCTTTAATGTAGAAAAAAAGACTCTAAGATCTCGTTAGGTCTGCCGAGCCTACCTTAAGCGTCACAGAGCTCCGGAGAGGGCAGGGACAGCCTGATCTCTTTAGTCCTCCAGTGAAGAAACCGAGCAGCACGTGGCACACAGGCGGCCTCCTCCCCCACCCCAACAGAGAACTGAAATGAACTTGGGACCCACGAGGCTCAGTACTGCAACCCTTCTGCTGCACTCTGGGCCTGTGCAGATGCCAGCTTCCCCCATTCTCCATTCAAGGTGTGCTCCACCATATGATTTATTTAACTGATGTGTTTTCCTCAAGTAATGAGCACCTTGGCTGCTGCTGAAGTATCCACAGCCCCGGCTGTTCCCTTGCCCCTGGTCAGCTGTCGGTCTATATTAAGTTGTACACTCTCCACTTACTTCTTTCTGCCACTTAGGAACAATTTTCACTCATAATCTATAACAAGGGTCTACAGAGAAGAATCTAAGGCCAAGAACAAAAAGACAGGGTGGGACATCAAAAGTTCAAAAGCACATTTGGCTTGGGGCACCTTCCTGAAATTGGTTAAGTAAAGAAGGCCTGAATCTGCTGTCTCATAAGAAACCATGGAAGCCCTTTGTTACTGCAAAGCCCTGGGACCATCTCCAGGGTGCAGGATGCGGCCACCTGCTGGAGAGGCGGCTGCAAGTTTCTATAGCTGGACACTCAACACGCTTTCAGGGGATTTGAGGAGAACAAAGTGCAATCGATGACAGTCTTGCAAAGGACCTTTGCTGGAGTGACCCAGCCTGCTAACTGCCCTCAGGAGGCGTGTCTCTCATTAGCTCAGTGGGACCTGAGTGTACTGCAGTCATAAGAAAAAGTGAAGAGCAGGGGTGTAAGGCCCTAGCCAGCCACCACAGACATCCTAGCAGTAAGGACTAACATCGAGAATGTATAAAGAACTCTCAAAACTCAACAATTATAAAAAATATGTTCCTGAGGGTGGAGATGTAGCTCAGTGATGGAGTTCTTACTTCAGATGAAAAAGGCCCTGGGGCTCGGGTGTGGTGGTACATATCAGTAATCAGTGTTCTAAGATGCTGAGGCAGGAGGATCACAAGTTTGAGCCCAGCCTGGACAATTTAGTGACTTAAGGAGACTCTATCTCAAAATAAAAAACGTAAAAAAGGGTCTGGGGTCCTAACTCAGAATGAAGGTTCTGGGTTCAATCAACCTTCGTTACCACCACGGGGTCGTGGGGGCAGGCTGGATTCAATCTTTGCCAATATAAACAAACTTATTTTAAAAAGCAACCCCTTTGTTATGGCTTGTCTCTAAGTGTCACCTCCAAAGCCTCGTGTGCATGCATAGGTAGGGCTTTTGGGAGGTGGCTGGATCATAGGTTTGTGCTACTAGGTTATGGGTGTAGTAATGAGATTTGTCCACTGATCAGTTCAAAGCATAGTTCTGGGTGTGGATAAAGGAAAGTTCTGCCCTGGTTGTGAGGGACACCAACCAATCGGCTTACAGCCTGAATGAGGGATAAAGGGAAAGGAAGGTTTTCCTTTCTGCCCCGGCTGCCTCCTTCCTGCCCTGCTGCAGTCTCTCCTCTGTCTTGCCCTTCTTCCCTGCCGCCTGGCCGTGGAGGCAGCTAACTGTGGATTGAAATCTTTACTAACTGTGAGCCTAAGTAAACCTCTCTTCCTTTAACTTGTGGGTGTTCTGTATTTTGTCCCAGCAACAAGGAAGTGACTGAGACACGCCATAAGCATTCTACTTAAAAAATGGGAGGAAGGCATGTGCAGACGTTTCATCAAGGCAGACATGCAAGTGGAAAACATGATGAAGGTGTAAGATGTTCAGCGTCCTTAGCTGTGCAACCCACATCTCTCATTAGTTGTTAGGGAAATGGCTAACGTGAAAAGCCCTTCTAAAAATTGCCAGGTGTGTTGATGCACGTCCGTCATCCCAGCTCTTGGGAGGCTGAGGCAGGAGAATTGCCATGAGTCTGAGGCCCACCTGGACTACATAGTGGGTTCAATGCCATCCTGAGCTACATAGTGAAACTCGGTCTCTCTCACCCCCTCAAAAAATCCAGCATCAAACACTGGTGAGTGTTCGGAGAAACTGAATGCTCAGGTGCTGTGGTGAGAACCTAAAACGGTAGAGACGCTTTGGAAAGCATTTTCACAGTTTCTTTTTCTTTCTTTTTTTTTTTTAATTAAATTTTATTTTATTATTTTATTTTTTAAAAGATTTATTTTATTTTTTTCTTGTTTCAGAACTTTTGTTTGTTTATTTATTTATTTATTATGGCCAGCTCAGCCTGCCCTGAGGGCAGGGCTGGCGCAGCATGTGGTGCTGGGGATCGAACTGCGGTCCCTGAAGCCGCACAAGCTTTCCTAAGCAGGCGCTTTAGACCAATGAGTCATCCTGCTGGGCCCCCACAGTTTCTTTAAAAAATATGACTACCATGACACCCAGAAATCACAATCCTGGGAATTTATCCTAAAGCAGTAAAGAATTGTTTTCATACAAAACTGCACACAAATGTTCATAGCAGCTTTATTTGTTGTAGCAAAACAAAAGAAAAACCAAATAAATAAAACCCCTAAAACTAGAACCACTCAGCTGTCCTTCACTTGGGGAATGGTTTAAACCTATAGGAGGGTTTTTTGTCGTTGTTGCTGGCTTAGGCTGCCTTAAGGGTGGGTTTGAGGATGGAACCGCCATCTGCTGTCCTGACTGGGATTGCTCTCGCAGGTGCTTAAACCACTGATCTAACCCAAAAGTCCCCCAAAACCTATGGTCTATCTATCTGGTGGAGAATGAGTTGGCAACAACAAGGAATGGATTATTATATAAATAGCAATGCAGTAAGCCTCCAATGAGGTACACTGAGTAAAGAAGAGACAGTCTTAAAAGACAGCATGCTGCATGACTCTTTACCGACCATGCTTGAAACAACAACATTTTAGAGGTGCAGAACATAAATGTTACCAGGGATTAAGGGGGAGAGCTGGCAGCAGGACGTGGGAGTGACACTAAAACAATGACAAGAGGTCTTACAGCTTAGAGACCTAAAAGTCCCAAAGGTCTCATGTGTTCAGAGCTGATAGAGAAAGGCTACAGCTTCACCAAGTGGCCAGAAGACCTATTAGGTAGTACAGCGTAATTAGACAAAGAGGGTCACTGTGAGCATGACTTTGAAGGGTATATTTTGTCCTTGGCCCTTTTCCTCTTAGGCTGTTTTCCTGTTTGTTTGCTGATTAGTTGCCACAAGGCAAGAGCCATTCCTCCTCCTACACACTCTTCCACCTTACTATTTCTGACTTGCAGCCAATCAACATTCCATGGACTGAAACCTCTAGAACTGTAAGCCGAAGCAAGCCCCTCCTCTTTTAAATTGTGCATGGTATTTATTTTGTCTCAGCAATGGGTAGGTGACTAATGCAGAAGAGATCCTTGTGAGTTTAAATGTGTGCTGTGTGTTGACAGTATCAAGGTCCATATGTTGGTTGTGGTATTGTCTTAGAGCTTTGTAGGATGTTACTATTGAGAGAAGTTGGGGAAGGGTACATAAAGTAGCTCTACTGTTTCTTACCCTTCATATATTGAGGAAATGATGGACATCTAGTTCAAGGCCAGCTCTCCTAAGAGGCTATCTGGTACTTCTCACTGTAATTTCCTTAGAAAGTACCTGCTTAGGCAAGTGCAGGGACTGGGGTTCAATCCCCAGAATTGCATGCCACACTGGTCCTGCCCCTGGGCATGCTGAGGCAGCTACTGGGACTGGGTAGGGTGGTGCATCCCTGCAATCCCAGCACTGGAGAGGCTGAAAACAGGAGGATCACCTTGAGTCCAGACTGCATAGTGAGACTCTGTATCAAATACATTAAAAAAAAAAAAATTTCCTTGGAAACACTCCAGGGAGAAATTAGGTTGAAGACCTACATGGTCATTTTTCCTCTAGTGTGGGGACAGATTCCTGGGTCTTAGTACCAATACCTAGACCAGTAGCTGGCCCCTATGGAGGGCCCAGTCTGGATGAAAAATATGTGTGTAAATATCAGAATTACCAGCAGTGGTAAGATATTTTCACCAAGTGGACTGTGGAATTGGACCGTTGACCTCTCATCCCCAGTGCTTACAGGCACTGAGGAGAAATAGGCTGCCTGCCTGGGCTGGTGCATAGAACAGCCTGGCCACTAGAACAGCCATGCTCTGAGTCCAGTGGGTAGAGTTGCTTCTTCTCCAGCACGGCAGGGGCCTGCTTGCTGAGCCTCAGCCCACTGCACAATGGCCTTCTTCTCCTCTCTGACCTCCCAGGAGTCTAAGATGACCTTCAAGTCCAGATTTGCCACCTTCCTTTCCTGGGTCCATCCCAACACCATCAACCACAAATGCCACTTCCCACAGGATGTGACTTTCCCCAGGTGGAGCTCTGTCCACAATCACTTGGCCCTGGCCACGTCCATGGGGGATCTACTCCTCCAGAGGCCACCATCCATTTTCTCTCTCATGTTTCCCTTTCAAATACAAATCTATATTTTCTTTTCACATATCTGGAAAAAATAATAAATGTATTTAGTTTGTATTATAGCTTTTTTTTTTTTTTCTTTTTTAAAGGCAAGTTATTCTGGCTGGGTACATAGTCTGGATTGGTGAGATTCTCTGTACTTCTGAAAGAGGAGGGGCAGAAAGTAGAACAGGAATGATGGGAAAGAGAGGGGTCAGCTAAGAGGAATATGCATCACAAGGAGAAAAGCCCAAAGCTCTGGGTACAAGAGATATTAGGGTGGGTGCCTCTGGCCTAAGAGGACACTGCTGTCTGCCCCACACTGGCCCCACAGGGCATGGGGAGCGCAGCAAGCCAGGCCTCTGAAGGTCAGTTATCATCTCTTTCCATCTCGACTTTCAGGTTTCTATGCCACACTGGTAGAACCAAGCCAGGGGTGGTAGGAATACTGACACCACAGAAGTTGGCAAGGGCTAAGATCTTAAGCCTGTTACTCAACACAGCCCAGAGCTCCACGCAGCAACCCCAGGCAGAGGGGTCTCTCGTATAACTCCCGAGTGTCAGAGTCCTTGGTCCGTGAGTGGCTGAGCCCTGAATTTCTGAACTTTGGTTTTTGGCTGTTCCATAAAGTGTGTGTTTTTAATTCACCACACTAGCAAGAGTCATTCAAAGAAACCAGAAACAGATCCCCTCCTGGGAAATGGGCAAAAACACGAACTTAAGCCTGGGCAGTGGTTATGCGAAGAACAGAGGGGAACAGAAAGAACAAAGTAACACCTGTATGCAGATTTAAGAGGACAGAGATGAGGCTCAAATCAACCCTTTTTTAGAGAATAAAAAGATTATCTTAAAAAAAAATCATTGCCTTTTGAGCCTGTTAAATTTTCCACAAACTGCTATAAAAGAGGTGTGACGTCACTACAGCCATCCCTGCCCAACTCTGTAAAAGATCCCAGTACCCAGCGTCAAGGCCAGCAACAAGGGGAGAGACGGGCTTTTTCCACGACTTGAGCCAGCACCTGCCACCAGCGCCTGCCCTTGCCTGCTACGCTGTGTTTAGCCTGCCAGGCTTCCCCATTTGCTCAGGTCAGCCCCACACTTCACATCGTCGGCTACAGCCTGCACAGCTCTCTGAGCTACCTCTTTTTTTAAAAAATAATTTTATTTATTTATTTATTTTTCTTGTTTCAGAACTTTTGTTTGTGTATTTATTTATTTTTATGGCCGGCTCAGCCTGCCCGGTGCAGCATGTGGTGCCGGGGATCGAACCTCGGTCCCTGCAGCTGCATAAGCTTTCCTAAGCAGGCACTTTAGATCACTGAGCCATCCTACCGGGCCCCTGAGCTACCTCTTCAGCCTTGCACCCTCCTGCTTTTTTTGAGCATGAGTGGGCCCTAGGGGCTTTGTGGCTGCTCTGCTAAAGCAGAAAAGCTAAAGATTCTTACTCCTCAACATAAGCCAAGATAGGGCATGCAAAAGGGCCTCTCTGAACCCCTGGTATCAAAATGCGCAGTGTCCTCTACCTTCCTATGTTGGTTTCCTTTGTTTTTGTTGTTGCCAGCTGGATGGTAAGCGGCTTGGCTGGGCACTGCTGGCTGGGTCTGTGCCACCCTCCTTCCAGTTAACATGGGGCCTGGGTGGCTGGAGAACTGGAAACCATGGAGAGGCTGCCTGGGAGCCCTCAGGCAGCCGCTGAGAGGTGCTGGGGCTCTAGGCACAGGCCAGGAGGGGCAGAAGCCACGGCTGGTGCAGAGGCACGGACACATCCTGACCCTGCCAGCTTCCTGAGGCCAGTGGAGCCACCACTCAGGGCAGGGAGGCTGGGGCAGGCAGCACATCCTGCCTCAGACCACCTTTTGCTCCCAGGCCCTGCTGAAGCTCTGGGGGCCAAGTGTGTTTCTGAAAATGAGGAGCATTTTCCTAGGCATAGGGTACACCCGGCCCTCCTGGCCCTTCAGCCCTGTCACACCATTCTAGCGCCATGTGTAACAGACAAGTTGCCTCCTGACTGGGGCAGGCTGGCCGAACCGTGGGAAAGCCTCCGGGAAGCCCAGTTACCAAGCCCAGGTCTTGCTGTGCCATCCTTCCCAGCTGTCCTAGAGATGAGGTGCTAGATGACAAAGTTCCTGGGAGGGAAGGGTCCTGGGGGAGCAGAGGAGTGTGGTTGTTTGTTACTCCATGTGGAATGTGTTAGAAACAAATCAGTTAAATGACCAAGTGAGGGAGCTGGCAAGCTGCAGCTCTGTGGGAGCTTCACAGGGTGGCTTCTGGTGGTCTGGCCTCTGGATCCCCAAGTAACCTTTCTGAGGCTCCCCAAGGACTGGGGCTTGGCACACGTGGAGAAGATGTCTTTTCAGAGGGAGGAAATAGACTGAGGGAGGCTACTGACGCGAGCAGGCTGAAGAGAACACAGGGGAGAAAGAACTGGAGAGGCCCTAGTGCCTGAGAGACAGACTTAGCTGGAGCAGTGACAGATGTGGGAAGACCCAGGGGCAGTCAGCAGCAACTGAGATGGAACAGAGAAAAACTGAGAAAAACAGGGCATGATGCGGACAGAGACATGGAGAGGCAGAGGCAGCAAGCGCAACAGGGAGGCAGGAGCGCAAGGGAGCTGAGAGAGGAACAGCGCCAGAGAGGTCCAGGCTCCTTTAGTTCACGTAGTCCCTTGGGATGACGTCCCTCCCATGTGTGGCTCCAGGAGGTGGGTGTGCTATCTCTGGAATTAGCTGGCCACAGATTGTCCCTGAGAAGGGCCGGGAAATTGTAGGATAGGCACTGCCCACATCAGAGAAACAAAGAATCTTCCTGCACATACCCCGTATGACCCCTAAGGACCACTGGGAGGGGCCAAGGGGGCTCAGAGGTTTGAGGATGCTATGTGACCTCCAGCCCAGCCATGTGTACCCTCAGCACAAAACACCACTTGCATCTCCCAGAAGGAAGCAAATCCTTGTGATATGTTTCTTCAGCAGGCATCCTGGTCTCTTGCTTGGAAGTGGGGTGTTTGCCTTCAGGGCCAGACTGGCCCTGCCCAGACCTTGAATCCCCTGTAAAGGATTTTCTGGGGTCCTAGCAAAGGTTTCAGGGCCATGGCAACAGCCCCAGTGTGGTACTGCTGAGCAAGTCAAGGATCAGAGCTCACTCAGCCTGGCTGAGATCATGGCTTGGTCAGAGCAGAGTCCATGTAAGCTCCAGCTTTTAAAACACGGAAGTGCCGTCGGGCTTGGTGGCGAACGCCTGTAATCCCAGCACTGGAGGGTTGCCCATCAGGCTATGGAGGTCACTTGGGCCTCTCATGAATGAACAAGACCTGGATAATGTTTCCAGACAGCAGCTGTCTCATTCATCAGAGTCCTGTCCAACTGTTTTCCCCCAGTCTAAGGGATTTTTTTGTTTAATTATCACTTGCATTTTCTCAGGCTCACCTATGTTGAGCACTTACGAAGTGCTTAGCACCGTGGCAAGTGTTTGCTATACTTTGCTAAAACAATTTATAAGGTTGCTGTTATCTTCATTTTACAGCTAAGGAAACTGAAGCCTGGTGAGGTGCCTCTTTGAGGTTGAGTGGGTGATGTGTTCTCGGTTAAGCATGCAAACTCAGACCCATCCTCCCTAACGCACATACCCTTTAGCATCACATGGAGAAGAAAGTACTACATTCTCAGCATATCCCTGGAAGTGCAGATGTTGACACTAAATCGACAGTGTGACAGTATTAAGAGCCAAGGTTTTAGGCAGAGGCTGAGGGACCTCATTAAAAAAAAATCTGAAGAAAAGTTGCTAGTCCCTCTGTCCCTCCCATCCCTTCTTTTATGTAAGAACACTGTGTTCCTGCTCTCCATAAAACACAATGTTCACTTTGCCATTTCAGAAGCAGAGATCAGCCCTCTCATCAGACACAGATACTTCTGGTTCCTTGATGCCACACCTCCAGCCTCCAGATCAGAGAAGAATAAATTTGTGTTCCTTATAAATCACCTGGTCTTGGGGGCTGGGGAGATGGCTCTGTGGCATAAGTGCCTTCCTGGCAGGTACAAGGTCATGAGTTCAAACTCTGCTCCCACACACAAAACAATCAATCAATCAATCAATCAATCAATCAATCAATCACCTGGCCGGGGATATTCTGTCATAGCAGCATGAAGGACTGGGATATAAAGCTGGAACTCTGAAATGTGCACTTTCCTCTTTTCTTTCCTGCTTAAACTTGAGGAAATCTGATTTTTTCCAGTTCTTTATTCATTCTAGAGATAAGTCCTTTATCTGATGAACAGCTGGCACGAATTTTTATCCACACTGTGGATTGTCTCTTCGCTCTGTTTGGGGTTTCTTGTGCTGTGCAAAAGCTTTTTAATAAGATGAGACACCAGCTGTCGATTTCTGATATTTCCTATGCAATTAGAGTTTGTTCCATAAAGTCTTTGCCTACACCAATGTCTTTTTTTTTTTTTGTCTTTTTGAGACAGGGTCTCGCTATGCAGTTGAGGCTGGCCTTGAGCTCACTTTTGTAGCCCAGGCTGGTCTTGAACTTGCACCGATCCTCCTGCCTCAGCCTCCCAAGTGCTGGGATTACAAGCGTGAGCCATCACACCCGGCTACCAATGTCTTTAAGAGTTCTGCCTATTGTATCTTCTAGTAGATTTAGTGTTTCTGTTTTATTATTTAGATGTTTGATTCATTTCAATTTTAGTTTAGTGCATGGTGAGAGACATGGGTCTACTTTTAACCTTTTCCATGTGGAAAGCCAATTTTTCAAGCACCATTTATTAAAGAGACTGTCGTTTTAGCTAATATATTGGACTCCTTTGTCAAAGATAAAGAAGCTGAGTGTTTAGAGTTGTTTCTACATCTTCTAATCTATTCCATTGATCTTTACATCTGCTGCTTTTTGTTTAGTTTTTTTTTTTTTTCAAATATCATGCTGTTTTTAACCACAGTGGTTTCTATGATTTCACTTTAGAAACTGTGATGCCCCCTGCTCACCTTCAATTGCTTAGAATTGCTATTAGTACTTTGTTATGGTTTGTGTACAGGTATACCCCCAAAGCCTCATGGAATCATTTCATGGCTTCTGGAATTTGTAATTGGTTATTGTGCATATGGGTGTTGCACCTCCTCTGGGGCAGGTGATTTGCATTTCCATGTAAAGGAAGAGAAGTTAGCTATTTGAGGTACTGCTAGCTCTCCCTGCTCTCTTTCTCTTGGCTGTAGCTATGAAAGGTTGCCCTCTGCCAACTCTGCCTTGGAGTCAGCTGAATATGGACTGAAACCTCCAGTAATTGTGAGCTAAATAAACCTTTTCTTCCCTCATTTTGATTTATTTTTTTAACAGCATATAAAGGTTTTTTTTTTTTTTTTGTGGGACCAGGGTTCAAACTCACGACCTTGCATTTGCCAGGCAGGCACTTGTGCCACGGAGCTATCTCCCTGGCCCCAAAGTTTTTTATTGTTACATGAAGAAAATAATAATTTTTTTTTTTAATAATTTTTTATTTTATTTATTTATTTTTTCTTGTTCCAGAACCTTTGTTTATTCACTCATTTTTATGGCCGGCTCAGCCCGTCCCGAGGACAGGGCTGGCACAGCATGTGGTGCCGGGGATTGAACTGCGGTCCCTGAAGCCGCCCAACCTTTCCCAAACAGGCGCTTTAGACCACTGAGCCATCCCACCGGGCCCCTAATGGCCATGGGAGAATAATTTAATAAGATAAAAACACAGCTTAAAAATGAGCAAGATATTTCAGCAGATCATTTCACAAAAAAAGATACAAATGGTCAAGAGGCCTGTGGGAAAGTGCCCACCATCAGGAGTTACCAGGGGAGTGCAATCTAAACTCACTCTGGAAGACAGTTGAAGGGTGTATAAAATGCCTATGCCTCTTAGTGAAAAGCTCTGCCAACTTTTCTTTTCTTTTTTTTTTTTTTTTTTGGTCTTTTTGAGACAGGGTCTCGCTATGCAGCTC
This sequence comes from Myocastor coypus, assembly GCA_004027025.1. Classification (NCBI taxonomy): domain Eukaryota; kingdom Metazoa; phylum Chordata; class Mammalia; order Rodentia; family Myocastoridae; genus Myocastor; species Myocastor coypus. Next base: position 15,756 of record PVJA010006610.1, on the reverse strand, counting down.
AGGCTGACCTTGAGCTCACTTTTGTAGCCCAGGCTGGTCTCAAACTCACACTGATCCTCCTGCCTCAGCCTCCCAAGTGCTGGGATTACAGGCATGCACCACCATGCCCGGCCCTCTTAATTTTATAATTCTCTTTTAAAAAATTTTTTTCTTTTGGGTTCTTAAACTAGGGAGACGATATGATATTTACATATGTAGATCTGTTTTTTTTCACTAATGAGTATAGATTCTAGAGACATCCACTCGTATATGAAGTGTTCTGGTTTATAATTCTTTTAGCTGAGTAATATTCCATTGTATAAAAATATCACATCTTTTTCAACCATCCTTCAGTTGATGGGCATTTTGGTTGTTTCCAAGATTTGGCTATCACAAATTGTGCTGCTATGAACATAGGTGCACAGATATCACTAGGGTAGGATGTTTTCAGTTCTTCTGGGAAAATTCCTAGTAAGGGAATAGCTGGACTGAATGGGATTTGCACTTCTAGTACCTTCCCTCATTTTGAGTGTCAGGTATATGTCCCAGAAACGAGAGAAGAGTAACTAAGATGTACTTTGACTGGGACTGCATTAAAATCATTTAACAGTTTTGAAAATATAACCATTTTCACTATACTGGTTCTTCTTACCTAAGAACAAGGGATACCTTTTCGTTTTCTGATATCATCTTCAATCTACTTTTCAGAATCTTATAGTTTTCCATATAAAGGCCTCCTTGTTAATTTGCTGTATTTTGTTTGCCAGTGTCTTACTGAGGATTTGGGCATCTATGATTCATTTGGGAGACTGGTGTGTGTTTCTCTTTTTTGATAGGATCCTACTCTGTTTTTGGTGTGAAGGTAATACTTGCTTCCAGGAATGAATTTGAAATTATTGCTTCTCAATTAGAGAGTTTGAGAAGAGGAGGCAGTAAGTCTTCTCTAAATTTCTTGTCGAATCCAGCAGTGAATCCATCAGGATCTGGGCTTTTCTGGTTTTGGTAGGTGTTTAATTGCATCTTCAATTTCACTGACTAATAAATTCTTTGGAATTTTTATATCTTTTTGATATAGCTTTAATTCATATATATGTAGCTTTAATTCATATGTATGTACATTTCTTCTCTCTTTTCCATCTTATTGGAACACAGGTTCTTGAAGTAATATTGATTTGCTGGATTTCTTTGAGTTTTTTTTAATCTCACCCTTTTGACTACTAATTACATGGATTTGCATTTTTCTTTCCTTTTTTTGGTAAAGTTGGCTAAGGGTTTGTCCATTTTATTTATTATTTTTAAAGAATTTTAAACTTTTTTTTCTTGTTTCAGAACTTTTGTTTGTTTGTTTATTTATTTTTATGGCTAGCTCAGCCTGCCCTGAGGGCAAGGCTGGCATAGCATGTGGTGCCGGGGATCAAACTGCGGTCCCTGCCGCCGCCTAAGCTTTCTTAAGCAGGCGCTTTAGACTACTGAGCCATCCTGCCAGGCCCCTGTCCATTTCATTTAATCTTTTGAAGAAATAACTCTTTAATTCATTGATTCTTCGTATTGTTTTTGTAAGCTCCAGTGTTTAATTTCTGCTTTGATCTTTATAGTTTCCTCCCTCCACAAACTTTGGAAGGGCAGCCAAATAGCTAGGGCTGGCCAAATAGCTCAGTGGATTAAAGCACCAAGCAGGTGCAGGGAGCAAGAGTTTGATCCCTGGGTATGCTGTACTGGCCTGGTCCTGCCCTCAGGGTGCACTGAGTCAGCAATTGAGATTGGTTGTGGTGGTGTGTGCCTGTAATCCCAGCTCTTGGTCAGCTGTAAACAGGTGGATTACTATGAGTCTGATCTAATAGTGAGACCCTGAACACCCTGTAGACCCTTCCCTAAAATAAATAAATAAATAAATAAATAAATACAACCAACTTTGGATTTGGTTTGGCTTGGCTTACTCTTCTTCTTCTGGACATTTGAGGTTCAACATTAGGTTGCTTATTTTTAGCTTACTGTGGTTTTCTGATATAGTAATTTATCACTATAAATTTCCCTCATAGAATTGTTTTCATTTCATCCCATAAGTCCTGGTATGTTGTGTTGGAAACCACAGAAGCTGGAAAATTGGTCAACTACGTGTAGGTAGGACTAGGTCTCAGTGCCTAAAGCAAATAAGCCACCCCAGTCCTGAGATAAGTATCCTGACTGGTTAATGTGGCTATAAGTCACTAGACAACCTTGTGTCGCATGTTACTAACTTTGCAAAAGTGTAAATAAACGCCCATATTGTTGCTCACGGGGTCATCCCTCCAGCCAGGCAGACCAGCCACCACTTAACCCAGCTTTTGTCTTCTTGTCTATCTTCTCCTCATTCCTGCTGTTTCTCCCTGGGTAGAATGGATCACACTGAAACCTGTGGATCTTTACACATGGCACTGTCTTAGTTACTCTTCTCTCATTGCTGGGACAAACACCCAACACTCAAAATGAAGGAAGGAAAAAAAAATGAAGGAAGGAAAGGTTTATTTAGCTCACAGTTACTGGAGGTTTCAGTCCATATTCGGCTGGCCCAAGGCTGAGTGGAACAGGACAGAGAGCATCCAGTTCATGGCGGCAGAACAGCAACAATTGCAACAAAGGCAACAGAACAACCAGGGAGCAGAGAGCAACAGCTTAAGTCTGTCTCTCTTTATATCACATTCAGGCTCTCTGCCTGAGTCTATCTGCCTTAGGCTACACCCATAATCCCAGAAGTACCTAAAACACACAATCCTAGGGATCATGGATCAAGTCTCAAACTCTAGATCAGTACTAAATCACATAATCCCATAACTCACGAGTCAAGTCTCAATCTATAGAAGTCCCATGACTACATGAGGCTTTGGGGGGACAACTAGACATTAACCATAACAGGCACCCAATCAGGGTGCCTGGCAAGAGATAAGTGTGGGCAGCAGGAATACGTCCAAAGAGTGTGCATAAAGGAGGGAAGCGGATTGGTTAGAGCGAGAAGTATTCAGCACAGGCATGCATTGGCACTAGCACATTGTGTAAAACTTGGGGTTGGAGACTCACTAGGGCCAGGAACGAGCTCACTAGGGACAGAGAGGTAAATGAGCATAAAGAGAGAAACCAGTATGAAAGAAGACAAAACGCATAAAGGTAGGTTGGTGTTATGGTTTATGTCTAGTTGTCCCCCCAAAGCCTCATGAGTCAGGGAGTGGGCACTTCTAGAGTTTGAAACTTGATCCGTGATCCCTGGGATTATGGGTCTCAGTACTTCTGGGATTATGGGTGTAGCCTAAGGTGGAGGCTGAGGTGGAAAGACTGAATGTAATATAAAGAGAGACAGAGAGATAGACTAGAGCTGTTGGGGCTGCTCTGCTGCCCTGATTGATTGGCTGCCTCTGCCACCATTTTGCTGCTGTTCTGCCGCCATGAACTGAATGCGCTCCCCCCTGCTCTACTCAGCCTTGGGCCAGCCGAATATGGACTGAAACCTCCACGAACTGTGAGCTAAATAAACCTTTCCTTCCTTCATTTTGAGTGTCAGCTATTTGTCTCAGCAACGAGTAAAAAGTAACTAAGATAATTGGGTTAAAGATGGGACAGAGTTTCAAGAACCATAGATGTTCATAGGTGTAGATACAAGTGTTTGTTGTTTTCTTGGTTCCTGCATTTGTGCCGCTTTCTTTCTCTTTTTTTGAACATTAATTTTTTTTTTTTTGTTTCTTTTCTTTTTTGTGCTACTTTCTAAGACCACCACAAAGGACTTAGAGTGGAGTACTGTTTTAAAGTTAAGTTCCCAGTGGGACAAGGAGGGTAGATCAAAGGTATAGCACATAGAGTTTAACCTTCTAGTTTTGCTCAATTAGATTTAAAAAAAAAAAAGGGACAAAGTTCTTTTACATTGAGAACAGTTGGTTCTGAGTGGCATGAAGCCACCAGGAGGAGGGGCAAAACCCGGTCTCAGGGAGGCCCGGGTGCTCAGGATTCCCCAGCTGCCTGCACATCTGTTTGCCCCATCCAGCCGCACAGGCTGGTGCACACCACCAACTACAGTCCTGTGCGCCTGATGCTAAGTAGAGGGGTCATGACTGTTGTATGCTGTGGTCTCAGCACTGGCTCTGTGGGTTGCCGGCATTGCAAATTTGTTAGGCTCAAGATAATGTCTATGTTTAAAATCTGGGCAAAAACAAAACATCCAATTGTCACAGCCAGAGGGACAGCAGGAACACACAGAGGCCGTGGCAGCTCAGAGAAATTTCGCTGAGTCACAGATCAAAACTGCCTGAAGAGAAGTACAGCCATTTTCTTTAACTCTCTTGCAGTTGCCACTAAAAGAAGCCAGGTGAGCAAGCGAGTCCATGGAGGATTTTCAACATATACCTCTTTCTTTCTTTCTTTCTTTCTTTCTTTCTTTCTTTCTTTCTTTCTTTCTTTCTTTCTTTCTTTCTTCCTTTCTTCCTTCCTTTCTTTCTTTCTTTCTTTCTTTCTTTCTTTCTTTCTTTCTTTCTTTCTTTCCTTCTTTCCTTCTTTCTTCTTTCTTTTTTTTTTGTATTTAGTATAGGGACTACAGGGTTTCACTACTCAGATGGTACTCATAGTGATCCTGCTGTTTTCAGCCTCCCAAGTACTGGGATTACAGGTGTGTGTCACCACACTCAGTCTCAGTCTCAGTCCCAGCATGCCCCTGGGGGCAGGGCCAACACTGCATGCTGAGGATCGAACCCTGGTCATTGTGCCTGCCTAAGCAGGAGCTTTGGTCTATTGAGCTATGCTACCCTTAGGCTGTCCCTAAGAGACGTTTTTACATTTTCTCCTTAAAGTGATTAGATTAAAAGGCCATTTCCATCCTAACAATGAAAACAACTTGCTTGAAAAAAATTCCGAAAATTTACAATAACGGGAATATTTTAAAAGATTACTTAAAATTATTTTAATTCCTAATAAGGTTCTTTGCTTGTTTTACAGTCTTAAATTAGAATTGGTATAAAAAAAAAACAAAACCTTGATGTTTTCCAAACAAATATAAAGGTTTGGAGTACAATTTAAAAGCAGTGTGGCTGCTTCAGCAGGTGCAGGGATTGGAGTTTGATCCCCAGCGTGCCGTGCCATCTTGTGCTTCACTGTTAAGTGAAATCCGTGGTTGCCTTTGGTATTTTTAAGCCATCTTTGTTTTCCTGTTTGTGGTCAGCAATGCTGCCCCTCGATCTGGTAGTCTCTCCTCACATTAGTTCTGTGCATCCTGCAGGGCTTCTCCAGGAGGGACTGAGGACACCTGGTCGAGCCCCTTCTCCAGCCAAAGTGACAGGGGCTGGAGTTATGATGGGAGGACATCTTGGACGTTTCCTCTTTCTTCTAAAGATGAGCTCTCAGGCAGAGAAACTGGCTAAGTGACTTGGGAAGAGGTGCAGTAGTGCATCAGTCAGGCGTGAGCATTGGCCTTGGTTGTGCTTGGAGTCAGAAATCTTGGGAACTCACTGAAATAATCACTTGCAGAAGACTGATTAAAAAACAGACATGCCCTCTCCCCGAATACTACACAAACAGAAATGATGAGCCAAACCTGTGTGCTGATATAGGAAGGTCAAGAGGATGGAGGGAGTGTGTAGCCACCACTGTGAGTAAGAAAAAAGAATCTATGTGCATAGAATATCTCTGGAAGCCACACCAGGGATTGACACTCTTTTTTTTTTCTGGTGGAGGACATCATGGTGTGGGTTTTTTTGTTTTGTATTATACAAAAAAGAATAACAAAAAGAAAAGAAAGAGAAAAAGGAGACCTATTGTCCTAGTTACTTTTTACTTGTTGCTGGGACAAATACTCGACACCCAAAATGAAGGAAGGAAAGATTTATTTAGCTCACAGTTTGTGGAGGTTTCAGTCCATATTTGGCTGGCCCAAGCCTGAGTGGAACAGAGCAGAGAGCATCCAGTTCATGGCAGTGGAACAGCAACAAAATGGTGACAGAGGCAGCCAATCAAACAGGGCAACAGAGCAACAGTGCCAGTCTGTCTCTCTGTCTCTCTTTTTAAATTACATCAGGCTCTCCACCTCAGCCTATCCACCTTAGGCTACAGCCATAATCCCAGAAGTACTTAAAATATGTAATCCCAGGGATCACGGATCAAGTCTCAAACTCTAGATCAGTACTAAATCACATAATCCCAGTGGATCATGGATCAAGTCTCAATTTATAGAAGTCCTCACCCCATGATACGTATGAGGCTTTGGGGGGACAACTAGACATAAACCATAACTCCTATGGAGTCAGTTGGACCTGGGTTTTGAATTCTGGCCCCACCCCTTACTGTTTGTGTTTTATAGAAAATGTCCCTTTCCCAGCCAGCGTGCTTCAGTCTGTTAGTTGCCCAGGTAATACTTCCTGTTCCTGTTCTGGTTGCTTCTGTCCCTTAGAAGTGGCTGTTCACTGTGAGGCACACTGTCTAAGCCAATCCCCAAAGGACAAGCCATTCTGCTTCTGTACTTCCCGCTTGCTTGTCTAGCATAAGCCCTAAACCACCAGAGATCAGGGCCTGGTTTTCTGGAAATGATCCCAATCAGTGCCTGTTGACGTAAACGTCATTGACCTCATCTGTGAAATAGGAATAACAATTGTAATAATGGGCAAGCAATCTATGTGGTTGGAAAAATTGAGTGAGAAATTCATGTTAGGCACGTGAATTTCTTAATAAAGGCTCCTCAGTTAAACCACTGTTCCTTACAGAGATGAAGGTAGCTACAAGTTTCTTTTTCTCCTAGGAGAATGGGGTACTGTGGGTATCTGCTGGTGGACAGCAGGCAGGCTGGAGGTGCCCCCTGGTGTGGGCTCTCTGACTGCCTGGCATGCTACTGGTGGCCTACCTGTGTGCATGACTGGACTTGGCATGCAGGCTGGAGGCGTGATCCTTTGTGGGCCCTGCTGGAGGAAGAAAATGGCTTTGCCATCTACCAGCTGCACAACTTGGAGCAGACAACAGAGCCCTCCTGGCTCTGGTTTTTCGATTCCTAGCTAGCAGTGCCAGCCTGCCTATCTTCCAGAAGCCGACAGTGCTCTAGAAATACATCGAAAGGCCCCACTAGGATCCCCTCTCAGAACCAGCCTTTCTAGGGAGCACACACTAGACAAATGGGATGAGACTGCTTCCAGCTCCTGACAGCACGCGAGGAAAGGGCCTCAACTCAAGCAGGAGAAATGGGCCTTTTCCAGATTAACCCCTACAAACATCCCTAGATACCGGCCCACGGGTTAGAAAAGCCCACAGCTCTTGCTCTGCAGCTCACAGAGCTGACCATGTGAGTGTAGCCTTTACCTGGTTGACCTGCAGGAGAATTCATACCTTCCGTGTGTCTACGGTAAGAAAGGATGAGTGTCGCAGCTCAAACAGAGAAGACAAAATTTCTCTTCCTCAAGGGCCAGAGAGACAACTCAGTGGACAAAGCATCTGCTTCGGCAAGCTCAGGGAACAGGGTTCAATATCTGGTCCCACATGCTGTGCTGGCCCCGCACCTGTGGCACCCTGAGCTGGCCACTGAGACCAGGCATGGTGACACATGCATGTAATCCCAGTACTAGGGAGGCTGAAAACAGGAGGATCACCATGAGTCCATTCTCTGTAGTGAGACCCTGTATCAAAAACATAGATGAAAAAAGTATCTCTCTTCTTCCATCTTTTTTTCTATTTGGGCTCTCACTGGTTTGGGTGGCTTCGACTCAGCAGGGAGGACCAATCAAATACTAATCTCTCCTGGGAACACACTCACAGCAATCTGGGCATCCTTGGGCCCAGTCCAGTGGACACACAACAATTGCCATCTTCGCAGCCCAGCCCAGCACCCACCATCAACAGCCCTGCCGACACCCAACCCAATTCTCTGTCTTTGTTTCATTTGGAATCCCAGACCTTGTAATAAATCTCTGTAAGTATTTTAATGTGTAGTTATAAAAATTATAGACTTGAAAGAGTATTAACGACAGCATTACTGTCTCTCTCTCTCTCTCTCTCTCACACACACACACACACACACACCTTTTTAAAGGCACTATCAAGTCTCCACAACTGCTGCCCACACAGAGCCTGTCCTTCCTTCCTGCTTTAGTTGGCATTTCCATGTATATATGCAAAGATAGCAGTGAGGGTGCTGTGTGCTCCTCACCCGGCTTCCCTCAGTGGTTGCAACTTACATCACTGCATGACAACATGGAAGCCGGCAGACTGACCGTGGTCCGGCATATGTATAGCCATTTTACACCATTTTTTTTTACACCGTTTTAATAAGATGTAGATTTGTGTAACCACCGCTGCAATCAAAGTACAGAACTACTCTACCACCCCAGAAGGCTCTGTAAGCCATTGCTTTGTGTAGTTCTCTGGAGCGCCTGCCTGCTGGCCACCAGGGGAGACCCACAGTACCCCATTCTCCTAGGAGACAAAGAAATTTGTAGTTACCTTCATCGCTGTAAGGAACAGTGGCTTGAATGAGGAGCCTTTATTAAGAACCAGGCCATGTGCCTAACATGAATTTCACCTCGATGGGTGGTGCCTTCCACGACCTGATCACCTTCCACTGGGTCGGACCTCTTAAAGTTCCCACCACCCTCAATGTCACTATATCAGAAGCCAGGTCCCCAGCATATGAACCTCTGGGAACAAACCACACCCAAATAATAGCAGAAATGTGGGTAATGTGACAGAGGTCTTTGAGCCAGTAGGTGGCAAAGCCTGATCTCCCACCAGTTCTCCTTGCTCAGAGCCCCACCCCCACCCCCATACCTGGTCCGAATTTTTCTTCTTTCTAGTTAAGTGTGGGCAAAGCCGGCTCCTGATTCTGTGTTAGTTTTGGCTTAAACTGGCTGGGATTTTCCAATGGAACTTTATTGACAGCCCACAAACCCTTAAGGGAATAAACACGGACAATGTGGATTTACAAAATTTTGGGCATATAAAATATACTCTTTCCTTTTTTAAAAAGGGATTTGTATTAGTTTCTTATGATTGCTATAACAAGTCATCACAGATTTAGTGTTTCAAAGCAAGATAAATTTATTGTCTCACAATTGTAGAGGTCAAAACTCTAAAAAAAAATCAAGGTATTGGCAAATCCGCCAGGCAGGACAGGAGGATGGTGAGAGGAAGCTTGGGAACTGCAGTGTTCTTTGATCTGTATTATATTGAAATGCATTACAGTCACAAAATGTTAAAAAATAATGATGATGGTGACAGTTAAAATAAGCCCAGTGTGAAGACGCTCCCCTGAGACCTTGGCTCCTGCACAGCTGTCCTCACACCTTCCAGCTGGCTGGCAGGAATTGTGGAGTGGGGGCATGGCGTGTCCAGGGGTCAAATTTGGGAAGCTGCCCACGCCCTACTGAGGACAGCCTGGGGAGCAACGGGTGTCACGTCCCTCCACTTCACTGCTCTGTGCCACTCTTGCTGCTGTGAGCATCAGGATGGGACCACTGATGGTCACCCATGGACCAGGTTGCCAGCCCTCACAGATGGCCTTGGGGCAGATATCTGCCCAAATGGAACCACCATGTGTTAGTAATTGTCCTTCCCACAAGAGCCTGAGGTGGGACCATGCGGAGAGCCGGTGGTTGGCAGCAGCAGCTAAGGCCGAGAGTCACAATTTAGCAAGGCCATAGGAGATCAAGGGCCATGATGGCACTCAGCGTGGAGGTGAGGAGCAGCCATAGGAGGTCTAGGCAACCATGTGATGTCAGTCTACTTATACGCCATGGCCAGATGATGCTGGGTTCAAATCCCAGCCCTGCCACATCCTAGTCTTGTGATATTGGGTGACGGCTTTAAACGAGTAAGCCATAGTTGCTCGTCACTATAGTGGGGTAAAATTGCCCACCTGTCCAAGTAGTTATAATAATCTCTTGAGACAGCAAGAACAATCATCACCATTTCTCAGGCCCATGTTTCATTCAGGCCCTGGATGAAGAGCTACTTCTGGGCTACCTCATTAAAGCCTCACAACGACCTTTTGAGGTGAGGATTGTTATTGCCCCAACTTCACAGCTGAGACGCCGTGACCAAGACCCCCGCCCCCACTCATCCTCAGATGCTCTGATTTAACGGACCACCGAGGAAGCCATCATCACTACAATTCTTAAAATTCTTCAGGTGATTGTAGTGAACAGCACATTGAGACCCTGAGATCCTCTGGCTTTAGATCAATGGAACAAGATGGTGACACCCCTTCCTCCATCTTTTCCTTCCTCACTCTCCCTTCTTCTCTTGCTTTCTTTGAGCTACAAGACATCAATACCAAAGCCAAATGTTGCCACATATAGGCTGGTGGCCCTGGGACCTTGTTCTGTGTCTCATTTTCCTTGGTTCTAAAGTTAGCTGTGTCAACCACCCCTCTTCCCCACAAATCCAAATGGAGACAACATGAGTCTGTGGCTGTGGCTTCCCTTTGGTGGCCATCCTGCTTGCTTTAGCCAGAGGTAAGCTGGGGTTACATCTCCCTGCTCTTCCAGAACTCTGGGTGACTTTGCCATCTGTGCTCAGCCTCAGCCTCCTCCGGGATGTGCTCGTAGGTCCTGGATGGGCACCGGCAGATCCTCATCACCTGTCCTATTCTACTGGCCAGAGCTAACTCTACCATCAGGGCAGTGTTCCTAGGAAGGGCCAGAGGATGTAAGCTTGGGGGCTGGCCATGTGAGGTGGGGTGTGGGCTGGTTGTGCACTCGGAGAAGCAGGAGAATCCATTCCCAGAAGATGAAAGACAAAGGAGAAGCTTAGGAGACAAATCCCCAGCAGAGAAAATCTCAAGAGAGATTGAGAAAGCAGGGCTGGGTCAGCTTTCACTAACCTCCAGGACCACTTCCTGCCTGTCAGTTCCAAGAGATTCCTGGCTTCTTCCAATCCACTTCCTTTTCCTTTAAATTTACCTGTACTTACCTGAAATGACCAGAACATTCTGGGACTGCCTGGCAGAGAGCAACCACGTCTGATAGACTGCTCTGTGGAAGGAGAATGGTCGATCACTGGAAAGTATTCCAAAGAATTCTCCAGAAGGTGGAGACAGAAGAAGGGTCATTAAAGCCCCTCTCATCAATTCAAGCAACAGGCACCCTTTGCTCCCCATCCAGGTACCTCTGGTGACAAATGCACTTCCTCAGTCATGCTGGGCTCTCCTGAAGGGCCCTTGGGAGATGGCACCCAGCAGGAGAGTTTCCACAAAGCCCAGCTGATTGTTTCAGTTGGTCTGGGGCGCTGAGGCCCTGTCTCTGACAGACCCAGGTGAGACTGAACCCACCATCTAGGTAGCGCGGAATTTTCACGTGCCCTAATGTCTGGGAACAGGCTGTGTGCTAGGCCATGAGGGGCCCAACTATGTAACTTAAATCCTTGAAGCCCAAGCTCTGTACTGTCTCGTCTCAGGAACAGGAACATATGGGTGGAAGGCTGACAGCCCTGCAGTCCCCAAGCAGGAGAGCAGGCAGCTGTGGAAATACACACATCTGGGCAGAGGAAATCGTGCTCCTCAGTAACTCAGTCTGTACACAGCCCGCTTCTTGCTTGCTTGTAAAAGCCGATCAGCTACGAGACTGATGAGACTGTTGTGCTTGCCTACTGTAGGCAAGTGGCTCCCACTCCTCCTTGTGCCTGAAATGTTGCCTTTTGGCATTCCTTGCCATTCCCCCCTCAGGTATCCAGCGATATGATCAGTCCCTGGCACCCTAAATATGATACTGCCCTACGTTAGGCACAGCAAAATCCCACGCTACTCAGACAGTGGGCTCAGACCAGCAGCCTCACCTGGATCTGTCAGAGGCAGGGCCTCAGGGCCCCCAGATTTACTGAAGCAACCAGACAGGTGTGCAGAAACTCCCTTGCTAGGGGTAGTCCCACAAGGGCCTCTCAGGTCTGGCCCAGCCACCCACTGGCTCCCCATTTTATAGCAGGCGCATTCCACCCATACTGTAGGTTCAGAGAACTGAGGTGGGTGCATTACCCACTCTGTGGGTTCTTGATAATCACACAGAAGCGCCTGGGCACAAGAGCAAGGCCTTTTCTCTTCTGCTCCAGGCAGAGGGTGACAGTATATGGGAGCTAGAAATCCCAGGCTGTCCGGAACATGGGTCCAAGGTGCACAGTGATGGTGATGAATCTGTAGAGGCAGGTACCCAGCCACTTTCTGTCTTGTGAGCCTCGTATGTCTCCACCTCAGGGTGTGACTTCTTTACAGCACTAATAAAGTAAAGGAGTAGGGCAGATCCCTCCTGTGTCTCAGCTGGTTTTATTGTATTTTATATTTATGCTGGGTTTTTTTGAGGTAGGGTCTTACTACATAGCCCAGGCTGGTGGGTTCTTTTTTTTTTTTTTTTAATCTTTTTGAGACAAGTTCTCGTTATGCAATTCAGACTGGCCTTGAGCTCACTTTTGTAGTCCAGGCTGGTGTGGAACTCACAATGATCCTCTTGGCTCAGCCTCCTAAGTGCAAGGATCATAGGTGTGCGCCATCATGTCTGGCTTGGGTTTGATTTGATGCTTTGTGTTGTTGCCCGCCTTTCCCCTGACTTCTTAGTGTCCCTACTGATCACAAAGTTTCTGAAGACTGAGTTGACCTCCCTTCCCCCATCCCCTGGTGTGCTGTCTTAATTCGATGGCCTTGAAGACTAGTTCACATCTTCATTCTTGATTCCCTGATGTATTTGTAAGCCCCATTGTGGGCACCTCACTGGCTGTGGTTAGTGGCTGCTTTTCCCCTTGAGACAACCTAGAAGAGAGAGCAGGGACTTTGGAGCCAGCTTTGATTAGCAGACTTGGATAGTGAACCCCTCTGAGCCTGTGTATGTGGAGAGCTGTTTGTCAAGACAGTGGGACTTGGCGGATGACAACACTCATAAATCTTACTTCTCATTTGCTAATTGCAAAAGACAATGTTCCAGCCACACCCCACCAGACCTCCTGCTATGCGGGAAGCTCATGATGGGAGCTATGGTCACCTGGGGCTGCGGCCAGCTTGGCCCTGCTGTGGGGAGGCGTGTTGGGGAGGTGAGTGTGCAGGTGGGTGGGTGGCTGACCTCTCCTGTACGCCAGGCTGCTGCAGGGCCCATGGTGTAGCCACAAGCTTGGGCAGGGATGAGCCTCCGTCTTCCTGGAAGAACTGAGGACACTTAAGCTGCTCATTCCTTAGCTACACTTGCCCTGCTTCCTGGAGCTATTGGAGCTAAACCCTCTTGCCACTTCCTCTAGAAGTGACTTTTATAACTCCATAAGGAAAGTGTTTTTATTTATTTTTATGGTCGGCTCAGCCTGCCCTGAGGGCAGGGCTGGCTGGCGCAGCATGTGGTGCTGGGGATCGAACCGCGGTCCCTGCAGCTGTCTAAGCTTTCCTAAGCAGGCGCTTGAGACCACTGAGCCATCCTGCCAGGCAGGAAAGTGTTTTTAAGGCAAGTTTTAAATGTACTTAAATGGCTTCCTGATAAGGGACACATTTGGCCTCTCCTAGAAGCAGCAACAAACATCCCAGCTGGGCATGGTGGCTCACGCCTGTAATCCCAGCACTCGGGAGGCTGAGGCAGGAGGAGCGGTGAGAGTTCGAGACCAGCCTGGGCTACAAAACTGAGCTCAAGACCAGCCTGAACTGTACACTGAGACCCTGTGTCAAAAAGACAAAAAACAAAAACAAAAACAAAACAAACAAAACCATCCCAGGCAGGTCTTCTGACACTGGCAGGCTCTCACAGTACCTTGCAGGAGCACAAGGACTAGGTCGCTCGCTCCTGAGGAAATGCAGGGAACTCAAGGGCATGCTGCGATGGCGAACTTGTAGCCAGGGATGCCTGGGTTAAGAGCAAGGGGTGGTGTGTGAGTGCGCATGTGTGTGTGTGTGTGTGTGTGTGTGTGTGTGTGTGCATGTGTGTGCGTGTGTGTACAGCTCACTAGACATTTCTGCTTTACAGGAAGCAGGAAGCACTGTCATTCAGGGACACTCCCTGTGTAGCATCCATGGGCTGAGTAGGCATGAACACAGCTTGGCAGACATCTCTGCAGCGTTGGTGGGAGCAGCGGGAGCAGAGCTGAGGCAGGTCAGGGGCCTGGCTGCTTCCATGGGCCGGGTCTGGGCTGCCTTTGCGTTTGTAGTAGGTTCCTGCCTGTGAACTCAACAGCAAGCACCACTGCTTTCCACCCAGGACTGTGACACACCTCCCTGCCAGAGCTTCCTGCCCCTGGAGGGGATACATCCTTCCAGGGGATACAGCCTTCCCTGGTAGGCTCATGCCTACCCAGGGTGTGGGCCCTGATGAGCTAGCCATCCCCTCACACTGATGCTGCAGGGCCAGGGCCATCTCTGTGAACACAAGGCTAAGATCTGGAGCCTCTGAGAGGAAGGTCTGTTCCGTCTTTATAGCAGCATATTCCCCACTGAGTCTGCCTATGAGGCGTATCTCATCCATGAGACCATGGCTGCCCATCGATGCATCCACCCATCCACCCATCCACCCATCCACACAACCATCCATCCATCTATCCATCCATCCATCCATCCATCCATCCATCCATCCATCCACTTACCCTTTCATGTTACAGGTTCCTGCTATCTACCCACTTTTCATCTGTCTGGTGGGACTCAGAAAACAGTACCCCAAAGCATGCTACCCTGACATCTAGTCTGAAGACACTACCTTAGAATTAAGATCTCTTGGGCTGGCCAGATAGCTCAGTGGTCTAAAGCACCTGCTTAGGCAGAGCACAGCAACAGGGTTCAATCCCCCGCCTTCCATGCCAGCCCTGCCACCCAGGGTGTGCTGAGAGGGCTATTGAGACAGGGAGTGGTGGCGTGCACTGTAATCCCAGCACTTGGGAGGTTGAAAACAGGAGGATCACTATGAGTCTGATCTGATCTATACAGTGAGATCCCGTATACCCTGTCCTAAAAAAAAAAAAAAAGAATCAAGGTCTCTTAGATTCTTTGTTGATTGTGTTTATACCTCCCATGGACTCAGGGAAAGGCCTTTTCTGAAGTTTCCCTTGAGGAAATTTCTTTCCAAAGAAACTAAAAGCTATCACCAACTTTTCAGACAGGTGTGCCTTCTTTTCTTCTGAGAGCCAATCTGACAGATTACCAGAGAGACTTTGCTAGCATCTTCCATCCCCTCTGCCATCTTTCCTTGTTTTGTCAGTCAGGCTCTGAGCTTGGTCTTCCAGCCATTTCTGGTAGCAGTCTTTCACCTTCTTCTTATGTTTCCTACCACTGCAGTGTGTCTCAGACAGAGAAAGTCATGGGGTGAAGCACAGCTTCACCTTCTCACAGCTTGTCCGCCACGTGTGGCCCTTCTCCCTGGCCACTCAACTTCCAAGCAGAATCATCAATGTTTCAGTTACTTTTTTTATCATTGCTAAAACAAAATAGCCCCAAATTTTAACCATAAAGTTAAAGGAGCAAAGATTCATCATAACTACTGAGTGGAGAGGTTTCATAATTGGCTGACTCCAAGGCAGGGTGGCATAGCAGAGGGACATTACAGAAAAGAGTCATTCCATGGCAGGCAGAAGACAGCAAAGGAAGCAAGCAGCAAGTGACAAGAAACAAGTGACAAACAGTGGCTCTCCTTCTGTCCCTGACATCTCATGTGGGCCGCCCATGATAGCATTGGGGCAGCCTTAATGCTAGCATAGCACCATGGGTCAGTCCCAGAATCATATCCTGGACTGGGGTATCACACATGCTAGATCCAGCCATCTTGGAAAAGGCCCGCTTTTCAGAGACTTTGGTGGTGGGGGAATCTAATATAAGGCCTAACAGTCACAAGCTTTCTTTCTTTCTTT